>LUKR01001779.1:0-11435 GCA_019395275.1 Puccinia brachypodii
ATACAGGAATATTCACGTCACCACTCACCTTGGAATCATCATCAAAGTGCTAATCAATACAGTACAGTTACTGTAAGTGACCACACTCTGACACATGCTTACACCCTTTTCTGACGTCCAAAATGAGGTGTTGTGTACATAGCAGGAGTTAGCCCCAACTGGGCTACCACTGCTCTGAGCCCGCGTGACATATTACACAACGGAAGGAGGTACTTTTGGAGGCTCCCTGGGATGTACACAAGTATGCTACATCACCAGCACACATGTAACTAAGGTTTGGCAAGAATCTAGTGTATTTATAAAATAGATTTCCGCTTTCAAAACTTAAAATACATGTGTGTATCACGTTTAACAAGCCCATCAAGAATGCCTTGTGGCCCATTTTGTCTTGCCTATTCCTACTGGTGCCTCTTTGGGTCTAGCTACATGACTACACAAGCCACAGAACTCAAAATTGATGATTCAGGACGCATCAGAGTTCCCCACAACCATAGTAACCATCTCATGTAACCTTGGTACATGTGAAAACAAGCTTGGAAAGCGCATAACCACGCCTACAGATGCTGTTTACCTTGCCAGGATGATGCCCAGGCTTAACCTGGCATAAAAAGGCTTTGAAAGCGCACACAGGGGACTGGAAATAATATATAAGGTGCTCTGTTTCACCCCACATTTTTATTTGCCATCTTCATCATCAATAACCAGCAATTACCAACAAACCAGTGATCCAGTTATTGGCCTGTTAACCTGCTATTTCCCTGAATTTCACCTTCCAAATCCTTCAAAACACCTTCAGCACTCCACTATCACCAATTCACTTTCAATCTGAGCGCCTGAAACCCAGTTGTAACCCCTTTAAGAACCCTGAAAAAAAGAGTAAACTTGTAGGTTATTTCTTTTGTTATTTCTCCATGGTTATCACTATCTGGGCATACCCCTTTCACAAAGGACCAGAATATCAGGTACCCCAAAAATACTTCATGTTTTTAACAGTTCCTGATCTTTAGAGGGCACAGTAAATACCCCTGTAACTCAGGCCCCTCTGTTAACAAAAACATTATTGTTTTTGTTATTTCTTTTTTCATTTATTTCATAAAATAAACACCCCTTACCCTTGTGTTTTACACGCACACATCCTTATCAATTTCTTGCAGCCATTGTAGCTAGAAAGAATTACTTCTTTGGCATCACTGACACTGACAAATATGGGCTGTAAGTCAGACTACTACAAGCTTGTATAGGCTGTCACAGGATTAATATATTCTATTCAAGGAATAACCAAAAGAGTACCTGTGGGCTGTCACAGGGTTAATATATTCTGAGGATTTAAGCACACAAGTAGTGGGTGATTAAATATTCAAGGAATAACCAAAAGGGTACCTGTGGGAATTAATATTGTATGGTTGCTGCATGGAGGTAGCAATAAGGGAATGTAGTGTACTGTAATTGAAATATCAGTTAAAGTAAGTAAAAGTTAAAGATAAGAGGGCTTATCTGTTGAGGTTGTGTAACTTGCAGTTACTTGGTACATGTCAGGTACTGTGACATGGGCTCTATGGCTGAAATTATGCAATTGTGATACTTGAAACCATTTGGCACACCACATCATCCATGTAAGCTATCAAATTCTGGTGATTGCCTGAGTAGAGCAGATCACTATTAGATTCCCTCCCATTGTGGAACTACTCTTGGGTGAGATAGAGCTTGGAAGGGAGATAGTAGAAACTGGTAGCAATTCTACTAAAGGTGCTGATGAAGCTGCCTTCCTGAACTAATGCTGGGAGTGAGAGTAACACTAAGAAACAAAAGAAAGAAAAGGTGTGGCTGATCTCTTCTTCAAAGTCTTAGTAGTGCTCATTGTTAATATCTGAGGAACTCCACTGATGAGTAGGAGAGAGGGGGGAGGAGTAGAGGTATTTAGTTATGATGTGTATGATTGATTGAGGACTTGTTTCAAAGGACTAGTTAGAGGACTTATTCAAAGGACTGATGCAAGTACAATTGAGGACTAAAGGACTCGTTGGAGGACAGTTAGAGGACAATTGAGGACTAAAGGAATTTGTTGGAGGACAGTTAGAGGACAATGTAGTATAATAATGTGTGTCTAATATGATGATGGTATAGTATCTGTATGTTATCTAGTGAGTGCCTGGAACAACAAAGAATGATGGGATATTTATAATGAACAAGGCAACAAAGATGAGCACAACAATTAATTGGATATGGGAAGAATGTGTAATTGTAAGTTATAACTACTGCTCATCATGGTTGTTTCTTTCTAGTTTTGTGTACTCTTACCCTGTTAGTAGGTTGGTTGATCCTGTTGTGTGCTTTGATCCCTGTGTGTGTTGTGTCTGGATTGGTCTGACCTCTTCATGTGTAGTTGAGACTGTAGTTTTATGTAATTGAAGGTTGATGCTCTTGTTCTGGTTGTCCAATTGTGTCTGGTACTTGAGGTGGCTATAACTTGGTAACTAGTAGGATTTTGAGGTTGGTGTGAGTGAGTGACCTAGGGTGAAATTGGGTGTAGATTCTAATTATGTAATAATATTCTATGATATGTTGCTCTTTGAGGTTGTTTATAGTTATTTATAGATTAATAGTTGAAAATTAGAATCACCACACCGTGCATTGCACTTGCATTGGCCACCAGTCTTCTGGTGTGTGCACTTGCACATTGTCAAAGCACTTTAAACCAAAAAATTCCTAAATTCAAACCTTTAACTTCAAGATCTTTCTTGACTGGTGCTGTGTAAATTGTTGGTGGTAAAACATCAGGTGTCTTGTTTTGTAAATTGCTTTTTATTTTGTATGTCTTGACATTTGTTTGCTTTGTACAACCCTGCTGTGCAGATGAACTCCAAAGGTGACAGGGGATAGCTCCACTATTTTTATTTTGTAAAACTGAGGGTTAAGTAGCTTTCCTTTGTACGTTTGAACATTTGTTTGATTTGTACCACCCTGCTGTGCAGATGAACTCCCAATGGGACAGGGCAAAGCTGTGCCATTTTTATTTTGTAAAACTGAGGGGTTTAGTAGCTTTGATTACAAAATAAAATAAAACATATGCCTGCATAAATATTGTGTAACTAATCATTAAGTATATGTATAAATTGTCAGTTTGTGATAACTAAAAAAGAAAAAAACATTTATTTTTGAGGGCAGAAAAGTGTCCCACAGCGCTTTCCATTTGTGTGTGCTTACACCATCTACATATTGAATGTGTGAGTACACCACCTGCACTGAGGATGTAGATTCTAGGTTGCTGAGCAGATTACTTCTGCCATTGAGCCTTCCTTGTTGGAGGATTGAGCCTTCTTTGTTTGAGGGCCTATCTAAACCACCACAATGTACAGCTCACCAACCTCACAAATAATTGACAAATCCAATGAATCCAACTGGGACCCTCATGAGGACCTTGGGGTGACTTAACCTGCCTCCCATTACATGTACACATGATAGATTTTTGAAGAAATGATGTTTTTCAAACCCTCTAGAAAGTAAGAATTACCCGGCGCCACTCGCTGCCCGCTCGATAGGCGCAGACTGGTGCGCAGCTTATACTCAAGCATGCAGGTCGCTCCAACAGCCGTCGTGGAAGTGGTCCTCGGGACGCCTCATGCCGCGCGCTGACACCAGGACGCCCCGGCGACACACTTGGCTTATGCAGTCAGTCACGGCGGCGCGGCAAGGACCGATCTAGGGGTAACCGCCATGTACTCTTGTATTATCATAGTGAACAACACGGGTATAGAGGAGCTCGACAGACTGGTCAAACCCTCACTACCGCCACATCCCACTGAAGCAATGCCGAGCCCTAGTCACAAACGAGGCCACCAGGCACTTGTTCACACCGTCCATGCCATGCGCGTTCTGATGCCTATAAACACCAAGCTGGAGCCCCGCGGGTGTTATGTCACGTCCCACCTGTACGCTCAGAACATCACCCTTTTGGCTAGAAGCCTTACCTATTGCCAATTGTCCACCGAATCGATCCTTGAACAATCCGCTGAAACTCTGTGGAACACAACCGGATTCCATTGGCTTTTCTCCACAACCGCACTTGCTTACTCTTATTCTTTCATCATCCTAGTGCCTGGATCAGCTAGTGTTTACCTTCTTGTCACCTACTTCAATTTGCACCTGTAGTGCCTTTTTATTCTTCACTTTGGTTTGGTTCTACCCGAGGTACGGCATACAAGCAGTTTTGATTATCAGCTTCTCTGTACTTCTATTGACGCAATAAGTGCGTCTTTTAGTCTTCCAATTTGGACGCACAGGTATTGGGAATCTTCGCCGCCTTCTAACTGCACACAGCCAAATTCGATTATCATGGGAATTATCGCGATGCCATCCCTCAACTGCCCCCCAGATATCCATGCCGAAATCCATGAGACCATTCCACAAGCATTTATTGACACCCCAAGTATTTTATATCCCGAGTGGAATCGAGGCATCGACAAACCACTTGGAACTCTCCGAAACACTCTTAATATTTGCTTGATTGGTGCAGGGATCTCGAACGCTATCACCGCACTTGAGCTGGTGAAAGCGGGTGCTCAAGTGACTCTCCTGGAGGTGAGATCAGAGGTTGGCGGGAGAGCACGATCTGAAACCTTTGGGGATGGCTACAACATCGCTGAAATGGGCGCAATGCGCTTCCCTACATCCAGTGCACTTTTACTTTATTACGCGAAGGAGTTCGGTTACTGCTTTATCTCAGACTTTCCTGACCCGGGATTAGTTCCAACCTTTATTTCATACAAAGGTCAAACTGTTTTCTGGAAAAATCTCGGCGCGGCACCTAGGGGCTTTGAGAAGGTACATTCCGGTTGGGATAATTTCGTGAAACATGGATTGAAAACAAACGGAGTAGAGGCTTTTACATCGCTAATTGATATTCGGAAGTTGCTTCAATCCACAGACCAAGAAGTGAGAAACGCAGCAGTTCCTCTATGGCAGAAATATTTGGATTCTTTCAAGAACGACAGCTTCGGCGGTGGACTGCAAAGGATGTTTGGAGCGCAACACGAATGGGACGTCCCTGGTAAGCAAGTATGGGACGACAATGACTTCGAAATGTTCGGAAGCCTGGGAATAGGATGTGGTGGGTACGGTGCGGTGTTTGATCGTGATTTCAATTCGCTTTGTCGCTTGGTGGTCAATGGCTTAGAAAGTGATCAAGCCACTTTTGCAAAGATGAAGGATGGTAAACTTCTTCCTGCGCCCATCCAAGATTTAGTCAGGGATATTTGCACGGAGGCGTCCAGCCTTGGGGCAGTGATTAAACTCCAAACAAACGGGGAGGTCATTTCTTCTCGCAGCATCAATGGCGCCCCTTCAATAACCGTTGAGGAGACGTGTGACGACACGACAATTGAGAATATTTACGACCTGGTTATCATTGGAACTACCACACGCGCCGCCAACGTCAAGATGAGATACCTCAGTAGTTATTCCAGCAAAATCTTATCCAGCGCTGCCAGCACCGCCGTAAACAACATCAGTGTCATGTCTTCAAGCAAGGTTTTTGCTAGAGTGAAGAAGTTTTGGATGGAGAAAGACAAAGAAAACTACCCAAGAGTCATACTATCGGATACAAAGGCTGCACAGCTTTATACTTTGGATTATGGACATCCTGAATATGGAATGGTATTGCTCACATATGCTTGGGGTGATCTTTCAGATCAGATCATGACAGTCAAAAACGACAAGGAGCTCTATCGAATTTTGAAAAACCAGATCCATGAAATTATGCGTGACTCGGAGTTTGTCGACTATGCAGAACATTTGGATCCAGTCGAAGAAAACGACATTTGTGTAATCCACTGGCAGCTTGATCCAACAACTCTTGGTGCGTTCACTCTGCCCAGGCCGGGTCAAGCACGACTAATTGCAGACGCCTTTTACGACTTTAAAGGCTTGTTGGAGGACAAATTCCATTCCGGAGTTTTGCTGAATGGCGATTCTATCACCTTTGAAGGAGGTATCATGCAGTTTCTAATAACTCTCTGTCGCTTATTAATCAGACTCCAGTTTTCAAGAGATTGACAAAGTTGAATTTTATAATTTTCTATAGGTTGGGTCGAGGGGGCCTTGAGAACTGCCATGAACGTCACATCCGCAGTCCTACTCAAGTACGGATCTGTGGAAGAAGAGAGTAAGGCACCAATGAGCTTGCTCAAAAGAGATACTTACAAGTACTAGGTGTCAAGATTGCAGTCTCTATTTCCGCTCACATTTCTCACGCATCTTTTTCTTCAAAATTCACTCTGCTTTTTAAGTATTTTTACAGTCTCGTCACTCAGTGTGTACTGTTTCTATTCACTTGTACATTCTGAACAGTTTCATATTGTAATTTCTCTAATACAATGTAGCTTTATTTCACTCTGGTATTTTAACAGTTTCAATTCAATCCCTGTCACTCAACATTTAGTGTAGATTCACTTGTATATCACTGCATATGCTTCTATTATAAAGTAGTATATGTTTTTGATGTTTGTCCCCATTTTGGCCCTTTTCTTGTATTCTTGTTATCTGTTTTTTTTAACCAGGTGTAATCAAAAATCAAGTCTGATCCCAATCTCCTCATGTCATCTTTTTATCCTCACTAAAAAGTGATTCAATCACATTTTGTAGATGCGCGGTTACATCACATCTGTGGATGCAATGTTACCGCGCATATGTAAAATGTGATCAAATCCCTTTAACTTATAGTTAAATGATTGGATCACATTTCACAAATGCGCGATGACATTGCATCCGCGGATGCAATGTTATTGCGCATCTACAAAATGTGATCCAATAACTTTTGTAGTGCATGTTCCTTGTTCCTGACTCCACTGCTCCAGTCAGTATCCCCATCAAAAGCATCTCAAAATCTTGAGCTGCAAATCTCACACTAGGACTGGGTTCAAGTCCTGAATTGTTATTCAGAAGTAAGTTGTAATCTATGAACACGCTGTCAGATAGACATTTAACGTTTATAGAGCTGAATTGCTTGAATTCTCTTCACAAAGACGCCAACAGGAGATATCAGCCACAATGAAGAGGATACAGTGGTACCATAGGTTTATTGACACCAGATGAGGGCTCACTCATCTGCTTCATCAAGGAATTCATGCTTCATACAGCCACAGCTCCTCAAAACAAGATACACAAAGCACCCCCAAACATTTGTTTCAGCCTTTTGTCCCATGGGTCTTAGAAATGTCACCCAATTGTCTGGATACTATACTGATAATATATACTGACCATTTCAAGCAAATCTTCAAAATTGCTATGTATCATTTTTGACCCTACAAGTGATTACATAGGATCAAATTGGGTGCATGTATATATACAAGCAGACTACAGCTTAGTGCAATAATATGAATGGGTCTCTCCTAATGACACAGTACCTAACTTAACTAAGTCCTCCGGTTTTTTTTCTTCCAATGGCTTGCCGGAGGGACTTATGCGCTAGGTACCCCCTGTTGCAGTCCAAGCCTTATATATGGCTCTTGGTGGGGATTTTTTTAAACAGGCCTCTCTTACTCAAAAGTGAGCTTTCCAGCCCCTGGAAGACATAGCCAAGACAGCCTGTGCCTCACGCACAACACTGCCACCTCAGAACCTCTCTGACCCAGAAACTTTCAAAACAATGGGGGTTGAAAGTTTTGGTCTGATGAGAAGACAAAATATGCATTTAGGCCATATTACAGGGGATTCAGTGCCTCTGAAATTTATTTGACACTAGGCATTACAGGCAAGTTTATTCTGACTTATCACAGTGTTTTATTATGGGGTTGTCCCAATGTTTGCCAGCTGTATCTCATGAAGCCATTGTTGAGTGTCAGATGTGGCACGCTGTTGTGGTGCGCTATTTGGTACAGGCGCTGGATTCAGGGTTCTTCTCAATTTCTCAAGATTCAAGATCCTCAAGCACTTCAAGATCATCAAGAAGAGCAATCAACATCCAGGCATCAAAAATTATGACATCAAGTTTATCATCTCATCTTTTTTATTCCTTTCTTTCTTCATTTTATTCCCCCTCCCTCCTCCTTTTTTCTTTTCTTTCCCATCTCTTTCTCTTTTGTAATTTTATTTTTATTTGATGGTTATCTCCCATAGTTATCTTCTTTCTTTTCCTTTCTTATCTGTTCTTTATTCTTCTCATCAGTTGGAACCCCCTCATCTCTACTGGATTCACAATCACGCTCAAGGACAACTTTTAATTCCATGGTCATAAGATATAAGTTTGCTTTTATATTGGTTGATTGTCTTCTTTGTTTGGTTTTTCTTCTCTCTTTTTCTTTTATCTGACTCTATCTCTTTCTGTTAGTGTAGTTTCTTTTTTCTTTGGTTGCTCTCTTTCCCTCTTGTGTTGTGTAGTGTCTTGTGTTATGTTTGTTTTGTTTTGTTTTGCTTTGTTTTCTGTTTCTGTTTCTTTTTGATTTTGAGGAAATGAAGAAAAGGCTGTGACATGTCCCCCCTGGAGCATGAGTTCAGTCTTGAATTCATGTGACAGGGAGGCATGGCAGTTGCTGATCCCACGCAGAACCACAATCACCTCTAATCATCAGAAGATATTCAGAATCAGAACTCAGAATAACCCAGCTGGAAGTATCCCCAGCACTCTCCACTTCAAACATTTGCAATTCTCCCCTGAAGCAGAATTTGAACTTGGATGGGGGAAAATAGGTGACCAATTTTGAGAAAATTTGCCAGTAGTAAAATTGAGCAACGCTGAGAATGCTCAGCCAAAAAAAATAAATTTTACAAAGCTGTTTAAATCACAATGTTATCAATTCTGGTAAGTTTTGGGGGTGGCGCTGAGCATGCTCAGTTTTGCTTGGTTTCAGCTCAATTTCACTACTGGCAAAAAAATTCAAAACTAGCCACACATTTCCCACCACCCATGTTCACCTTTTCCTTCAGGGTTGAATTGCAAATGTTTTAAGTGCTCTCTCCTCGTTAAGATCACTCCCTGCTGGCAGTATCCCCAGGCTTGGTGGCTCTTAAAGTGCTCTCCTTTCCTCAAAATAAACCTGCCAGGGGTATTCCATTCCCCTGCCCTCCTGCAAATCCCTTCCAAAAAACGTTTTCCTGTTTCACTCCCTCTAGACATCACTTTTCTGGATCAACATTAAGGGCAGACTTCACAGCATATTCCCCCCCAGTGCTGCTTACCGCCTAGCAAGGTTAGAGCTCCATACCATACAGTTCTTGCCTGAGAATCTGATCACTGAAGGGATTAACTGCTCAGACAAGCCAGTCCAATGAGTCATTGAGCCTGCCAGTTCAAGTAGTTCTTGGACCTGTACATCTGACAAGAGGTCGTCCAGGCATGTGCAAGCAGCCAATAAGTGGGAACATCTGCTCGGACAGCTGAGCCTGACCTCTCGTCAGACGGCCAGGGCCGATGACTGCTTGGGAAGGCCGGCCCAATGACTCATTGGACCAGCTTGTATGAGCAATGATTTTAGGCAGTGAATAGACTGATAGTCTTTGATGAGTGAATGTGTACGTTAGTTACAAGCTAACAGCGGTGAAGACAACACAAGAAACAACCTAAGAAAGATGTGAAAGACATGTGAGACAAGAACAATAATGGTTAGAGAACCTGAAGAATGATATAAACAGACCTATAGACAAGGTTGAAGAAGTGAGCAGGTGATTTTGAAGAAACATTAATTTGTATGAGAAAAGAAACCGGAACAGGATATGAGAAGGAGAAAGGTTGAAAGTAAATACAACTTGGGTTTTGGCTAATCAGACTGCAGGCTAAAACTGTGTATATATCAATAATATGCTAATAGAGAGTGAACTAAATGAATATGCTAATAGTTCAATAGAATCACCATTATCAGTGTTTCTCAGGAACTGCATGTGGTAAGCAGCCTTGGCCCCTTTGAGTTAGTCAAGGGCCATAATTTTGTTCTTCAACATGTGCCCCTTATTTTGTGTGTGACTTCATCCTCTCCCAATGGATTTGGGGGGCTCCAGAGAGCTTCAAAGAAAAAGTGCATTTTTGATAAGGCTTGCAGGCCAGGTACCCAACGTAGCGCATAAGTCTCTCCTTTGGAGGGTCCCCGCAGGATGGCGTCCCCCCTCCACTGAGGAGGGACTGGATCAAGTTAGGCACATTAAAACATTTTGAAAATGGGTGCAAGATGAACAATGTGGCTGGTTGCCATTCTAACATAGATTTCAGTATAGGGATATTCACCAAGGAATCTTCTTTCATTCCTTCTAATTAGATTTTTAGTTGAGTGAATTCCAAAAAAATTCTTTTATATCTGTATGATCTCTCAGCTGAGATTTTGGTGGGGGACAAAAATGAGAGTGTCAATTTCAGTAATGAAAGAAAAGAAAATAACAATGAACACTAAAAGAAAACATGATGTAAGAGAAGTGAAATATAACTATAGCTTACCTGAGAAATTGATGGGGAAAGACAATGAGAGGGAGAAAAAGACAAACCCCCCGGAATCTCAGGGAGGAGACTTTTAGAGAATCAGACAAAACTATACAAGCATGTACTAAGCAATATGATAATAGCAAGACGCCTATCCATACCAATCTGAGAGCATCCACTATTGTTGTGGTAACTCTTTAGGTAGCTAGCAAGGCCTGTGTAGAGAGTGAGAAAAGCAAGATATGTCTGGTGATATTTGAACTCACAACCTCAGCTTAGCTGAGACACATACTAGAGTGCTGCCTTTACCAACTAGCACAACACACAATCAGCTGATGTGTTTTTTTTGGCGTCACTCTGACATATTTGACCAAACTCCCGCACGACAAATACGTCACCCAACCTCACCAGCTCATCCTGCCCAAAAAAATCAGTTATATTTCTTTAACTGTGCTATTTACAGTCACCCACCAATTGTTTATGGCCAGTTTGTTTGGATTAAACCACCTCAACCAACCAACTGGAAGTCATGAGGCTTGATCAAGTGGTATAAAATAGGTTTCAAAAAATGATTCTTAAAACAAAAATCTGAAAAAATGTGTTCTAAGAGTTACAAAAAATATTACAATTATTGCAGTTTTCTGAAAAGTTTCAATATTGCTCCAAAAAATAAACTGAAAATTGGAAATATGAGTATGGTGTGTGGGAAAAATGATTATGAATGAAAATTTTCATAAAAATAACTACTAGATAGATTCAAAGGGGTGTGGAGTGAGGTATTTGTTAGACTGAAAGTGGAAAATATAGGGGAACAGGCAGTGTGATCAAATTCAACTTGCATTTTGACCTGGAAACCAAACTCTGAATAATTTTTTTCATTCTCTTTCATTCTTCCTGAATGTTGTTCTCTTCTTTCCAATTTTTATCTTATTTTTTGGAGCAATATTGAAACTTTTCAGAAAACTGCAATAATTGTAATATTTTTTGTAACTTTGAGAAAACATTTTTTCACAAAAAAATTTTCAGAATCATTCTT
>LUKR01001780.1:0-11428 GCA_019395275.1 Puccinia brachypodii
TTTTATAAAGATAATTTCCACTTTTCTCTCTTTTTTTATTTTATTTTTTAGGCAGGGTCTGCAGTTTGGTGGTTGAATGTCACTTGGATTTCCTGTGGTTGTGTTGTTGCCCTCCTTTACTTTTACACTGTTGCTGTGCGGCACACCTCTTCACTGATCTTGGTCTGCATGCTGTATTTCAGCTTTGAGTTTCAATACTCAAACCCGTTTGGGTTTGCCCCCCTGTTGGGTCTTTTGAGTGCTGCCCCGTATCCTAAAACCAGTTCCTGGATTTGGAAGTTGTTTCTGGTCATTCCACCTTAGTCTGTACTTATAGTATGTACATAATACCAATTGGCCTGCCTTGAACAAACAAGCTTGCCAATCCCGGTCCCTTACAAGCTTGGTGAGCCCATATCTCTCTTCTTTGTTTCTTTCTTCCTTTTCTTCTGCAAAGCAAAGCTGATACCCCCATAGGTGTGCTTGATTCCAGGATACAGGTGATATCATCATGCGCGGGTCAACCGTATGGTTTGCCCAAGTTTCTCTTCCCCTTGTCCAATTGAGAAAATAAGAGGCAAAAATAAAGGTAAAATTTTAGTACAATCAGAAAGAATGGGACTGAACAACAATGAGAAAATAGAGATAGATGAGAAACAGATAATACCTAAAGGCCCATTGTGAGAACTCCTTTGGGATGGGTGGCAGTTGTGCAAAGGGGAGATAGCAGTTTGCTAATGTTATGGGTGGTTTGAAAGACCTGCCCCTCTAATGTACTAGACAAAAATTCTTACAACAAATTATTTATTGTTGTGGCCAATTATGTGATGAAGAAAAACTAAATGTAGTTTTCCTTTCAGACCTAGATCAATGGCTGAAACATGCAAAACAGCTAGATGAAACTCAGGGAGGATGGTTGGATGAGTGGTGTCCTCAGCAGAAATGGAACAGAGGTCAGGTGCTAGTAGGTATGAGTTGTTATTCCTCAATGTAAGTGATGTACTCAGTGGAAATTGAACAGGGGACAGGTGCTATGAGTGGATGTTTGTGATCACACTGTTGGATGAGTGGATGTCCAAGATCACACTGTTGGGTGAATGAGTGACTTTTTGGTTAATGGTTGCTTTTCACATGATGATTCAAAATGAGGGGGGAGAAAGGTCTCCTTATACAGTCCATATACAAGGTGGCCAGCTTGTGTTTCTAGCCTTAAGTGTAAATGAATATGCAAACAAATATGGCCAACTTGTGGTTCCCACTGTTATGGGGACCGGTCCCTACTAGAAAGTAGGGCCAACTTGTGGTTTGTGATATGCAAATGAATTTATTTATAATATGCCTAGAAAATTCTCTTTCCTTGTTATATCCCTGTGACAGGTGATATCTGTGTATCTTCCCAATTCATAACTATTTGAATCCTTATAAATTTTAATTCAGTGATGCTAGCCTATTAGTTCCAGTGAGTGAATATAGGTTAAATGAGGTGTAGAATTCAAATATGCAATAATCTCTCTAATATTATTGCTCCCATGACTTTATGTAATTGTGATATGGTATATCAAGCCACACTGGGCACAGGCCCAAGTCCCGCTTGTCTAAGTGCCACTGGGGCTTGGGTTTGTGCCAAGGGGGCTTTACCTGGCAGGTTGCATGGGGGTCAGATCTTGGCACAGGCCCAAGTCTGGCTTGGCCAAACCCAAGCTGTTGGCCGATTGGAAGCCCAACACCAACGGGCCCCAACTGGCCCCTATAGCATATCCGTACATACCCCACTGCGTGTTTTGGCGCAGGTGGCACCCTGGCTTGGGCTTGGATAAGCAAGGCTTTGGCCTGACCCCCTCCAACTTTGGGAGGTGCAAAGCGGGGGTTGGCCATGTGCCAAGTTTGCTTTAGAATGTGCCATGTGCGCTTGGGTATAGGCCAAGCACGCTTGGCCTATTTTTTGCTAAACTTGGGCCTGTGCCCAGTGTGGATTGATATACCATACTTGAAACCATTTGGCACACCACACTGTGATGGTTTGAGATACAAAGACTTAGATGAGGATAACAAACAAAAAGGAAAAGGAAAAACAAACAGAAAGCAACAGCACTGAGACTGAGAAGATAAATAATTTATTTTAGAATCACAAGGAGAAAGAGAAAGGAATGATTAAGTATTTAGCACTACTCAAGTGTCCTGCAGCGGGTGATCTCATTTTAACAACAAAGAGGACTGAGGAATAAAGTTGAGTTCTGTCACTAAATTCATTCAGAGTTTTGGATGGTTCCAGACAAGATGAGGGAAAGAAGGGAAGGTCAATTTCACCTGAGGTAAGCTAGAAAGACTGTGCAAATGAGCTGCGGAGCACACGCTTGCATCCATAATTTGAAATTCTAATACACCCCAATGTTCATTGACGCTCAGGCAAAGAGCACAAGATGCAAAGACTCTGTAGCGCCCTTTTTATCAAACTTTTCCCCACTGCCTTTGTTAGAAGGTCTGCTAGTATATGATGAGAAGGGACATATTGAAGGGTAATTGATTTTAATTTGATCTCCCTTCTAATTAAATGATGTTGGAGATCCATGTGTTTGGTCTTGTAGTTGGAGTGGTTGGACAAGTCATTGGCCAGAATTATAGTGCCTTGGTTTTCATCAAAAATCTGAGTAGGACCCACTATCTTGATCCGGAAGATCTTGTTCAAAAGTGTCTTGATCCACATAATCTCCTTATTTATATTGCTGATTGACTTGTATTTGGCTTCTGTCAACAACAACAAAAGTGTGGGCTGTGTTTTTGATTTCCATGATATGATGTTCCAATTGAGAAGAACTAGATTTCCAGAGACAGATTGGCAAGATTCTGGACATGATTCCCAGTCCGCATCAGCATACCCCACAAGCTTGTCCTCATCTTCTGTTGACCTGGTGAAATTGAGTCTGATGTCAGGATGAAACCGGGTCAGGTTTGGGTTGAAAAACAGTGCCCAGACCCAACCCAACACTTTTGTTGGGTTGGGTCATACAGTCAAGATTGCTGCCCAAACCCAACCCACCTGGGGGAGAAGGCGGGTCAGGGTTGGGCCGGGCCGGTTTGCGGATCACTTTCCGTGTCAGGCTTGGAACAGGTTTTTGGAGCATATTTACATGTCTAAGCAATAGAAATAGAAAAAGACCAATTTTTGTAACTTATCATGTATTTTATTTTATTCAATCAACTAACTAATTGTGTAATTTATTTAATTTAATTGTGTATTTTTTCAGTCTTACTTTCTTTTATTTTTTATATTTTCTTTATCAGTATATTCTCATAAGTTATGTGAGCTTTTGGGAAAAAAAGAGAAAACAAGTAATGAAAAAAGGTCATTCAAAACTAAGTTGATCAGATTGACTTTCTGTATCATTCACATCAAGATATTCACAGAGCCCTTCTTCCGTTGTAATCCAGTCTTGCGCACAGACAAGCACTTCCATTGTCTCTGGCTTCAATTGGTTTTGAGAATCACTGAGAACCCTGCCACCAGTTGAAAAAGCGGACTCAGATGCAATTGATGTTGCTGGAGTTGTCAAGATATGTCTTGAAAGGACTGAACAAGTAGGGAAACAAAGGGAATTGATCTTCCACCAATTGAGGAGATCAAGGGGTGCAGCATCAATATCAACCGTTGCTTCTTGTAAGTATAGATTGAGTTTGGCCATTGCTGAATTGGAAGATATGCTTGTTGTTTTCTTTCCCGCAAGGAAATGTTTGAATTGAGCATTGTTGTCATTGTCTCCGGCTTTCTTGTTGAGTAATCTGTCTCTCTTGTCTTTATCCTGGGAGGAGCATGTATCCGAGGTGATTTTTTGTTGAGTCAATCTGGAAGCCACTTCATTGAACCAAGTGAAGATTGTTTCCTTTAGTCAATCAATTGTTATTGGAACTGAGTTTGAATCAGATTGTGATTTGGTTTGTTGGGATAGCGTAAATTCAATCAGGGCAAGCTTGTAGCATGGGTCAAACACAAGACTTATTGCCGCAAACTCTTCAATTTTTTCCCAGTATTTGTTGTATTTCTCTTGCATAGGACTGATGAGATTGATGATATGTTGTGGACCCAATTTGAAGCTATCTTTCAGTTGCTTATCAATCTTCACCATGTTTCAATACAACATGTGGGTGGTTGGATTGCAAGGCATACCTAATTTTAAAGTTGCTAAGGAGACAAATTTAAACAAAGTCAAATCAAAAAAGAAGAAATAAGAGTAAGACAAATTGATAGAAGATAATCTAAAATACTTGTGTTGAAGATGGAAAGAAAATCTTTCATTGTGATAATCTCCTCCCATTCTTCCGTGGTAGGACTGGAACAGTAATTTGCATTTTGTACAGCAAGATTCTCAAACACCACCTTGTAGGTTATAGCAGACTTGAGCATGAGAAATGTCGAGTTCCAGCAAGTTGGAACATCAACAGTTGGTAGCGGTTGAGATTTGATGTCAGTCATTTTGAGAGCCTTTTTGAACTGATGTTTTTGTGAGGGTGTGCTTTTAATGTATCAAACACTTTCTCAGATCTTATTGATTGCCGTTGAGAGGGACTTTAATCCATATTTCACCATTAAATTTATGATATTAGCAGCGCATTGTACATGGAAGAACCATCCTTTCATAGCTGCAGGTGATTTGCTTTTGTCTTGGAGTAAGATATTGATATGATTGAGGGCAACATCATTTGCAGGAGCATTATCAACTGTGACAAAAGCAACCTTATCAATTAGTTTCAAGTTGACAATCACATAGAAGATCTGATCAGCAATTGCAAGGCCTGTGTGAGGAGTTGGAAGCTCTTTGAAAGAGATGAGTTGTTTGTTTAGAGTCCAGTCAGTAGATATGAAATGAGCTGAAACAAACATGAATGGGGTCTTATTCAAAGATGTCCAGAGGTCCGTGGTCAAAGATATTTTGTCAACTGATTTTATCTCCTCCCCCATCTTGATTTTCATGAGTTGGTGCATCTCCATGACATTGCTCTTGAGGGTTATGCGTCCGTGAGCCTTGAATTTTGGCTGAAATGAAGAAACAAATGCCTTGAAAAGAGGATGGTTGACATATTTGAATGGCCTTTCTGTTGAACAAGTAGCCTCAGCAAACCTGTGTATGCTCTCAACCCAATCACCTAGACAAGATGTCACAGGTGAACTGTCACAAAAGGAGATACCAATTCAAGTGCATCAACTCAATATCAATGATCCTCGATTATCAGACATTCAAGAGAAAGGGCATGCCGAGCATGCCCGGATAGCTTTCAAGAAAAGAAGAAAGCAGAATGAAAAAGCTTGTTCTCAGCTTGGAGCAAGTACAAGCGAGAAAAGAGAAGCACTCATAGATAGGAATGCACTGATCTTAGCTAAAAAGTTAAGGTCATTCCGTAACATAAATGCACTCAAAAGGAAAGCCCGATGGGCTGAGATAGACACCGCGAAAAGACGCCAGATAACTCAGGGTAAGTAAAAGCTGAGGAAAGTCAAGCATACATAGAAAGCAAGCTTTCTCTGGTGCTTTGACAGAAGAGGAGGAGTAAGTGGATGCGTGCACAGACACGTCTGGCGAGAATTAGTATAAATAGGCCTATGTTTGCTGCCAGTTGTTTCATTATCTTATTATTACATGATCACCACAGTATATACAATCATCATATAGCAAAGACTGGTAGCCTCGCTCAACAGTCTTATAGAATTACATATTCATCACATAGAAATTACAACACCATCTTAACACTTTCATCAGCTATGATCAGCTTTGTGAGGATCTCACAAGATTTTTGTTGAGAGAAAACCCAGTTTGATGGGGCAGCCAAAGTTGATATCAATTGAAGCAGCATCTGCTTTTCTCTTGATTTGAAAGAGGTACATCGGGCAAGGTGCCACCAGAGGTGTTTTGTCCCAGAAGAGCTTTTTTCCGTCATCTCAGTTTTACAATACTGACAAGTCCCTTTCTTGCCCTCACCTGCATGAAACATGAAACAAAAAAAATAGCTACTGAATAATCAACCTGAGATGATAAGTGGTAATTAAAAAGAAAGAATTAAATACCTTCCCCCTTGCTCTTGAAGTGGTTCCAAATGTTGCTTGTAGTCTTCCTTTTTTTTTGGCCTGTTGACTTCAATCATCCTGACTTGGAGTGGGTGCATGGCTAGCTTCTCCAGTGATCTCAATGTCACTTTCAGCCCTGGAACCACTTGATGGTATCATTTGATCATCAGGGTTGCTGTTTTATTCTTCAGATGAAAGTAGAATTGCTCACTTCTTGGAGTGGGTCTGGGGGGGATTGACACAACCTCGAGCCATTCTTGGAGCAGGAGTGATCTGTGGTGGTCTCAGACTTGCGTCAATGGTATCGATAATTGCAGAGAGGAAGGAGTCAATCAATTGATCTCCATTTGGATGGTAGTCAAGTAGTGGACAGCCTCAAGCACAGAGAGTCGCACTTGTAGGTCAAACGTTGCTTGCAATTATTGATTGTGATTTGGAGGTTTATTCAATTGGAAGTTGCACTAGTCTTGTACAATCCGGACTCCTGAGGTCAATGGCATACAAGCCTACAAGTATGAGATCAAAGGCTAACCGTTGGTCCGTCCTTTGAAGTTTGAATTAGATTGTTGCAAGGAAGAAATCTGAGCGGTGACTCCCGAGGATCCTGAAGTTGGTCAGCAACCCACGGACCAGTCTACCAGAGGTCACAACTCACCAGAGTCCAGAATGCCCCTAAGTAAGAGATTGTGTGGAGTGAACTGGAGGAAAGGAGGATCTAAGGGGCTATGATTATGTAATCTGGGGCTTGGGCCTGTGTGCTAGTTGTATTTCCTTTTCTGTCTTCTTCTATTTCCTTCATTTCTTCATCACTTCTGTTTCCTCTCATCCAGGTCTGTGCTGCTCCTCCCTCATCATCCTTCCCAGGGTGCTGACACCTAGTCATCCCTCCGCCAAAGGTCTGTGCTGCTCCTCCCTCATCATCCTTCCCAGGGCGCTGACACCTAGTCATCCCTCCGCCAAAGGTCTGTGCTGCTCCTCCCTCATCATCCTTCCCAGGGCGCTGACACCTAGTCATCCCTCCGCCAAAGGTCTGTGCTGCTCCTCCCTCATCATCCTTCCCAGGGCGCTGACACCTAGTCATCCCTCCGCCAAAGGTCTGTGCTGCTCCTCCCTCATCATCCTTCCCAGGGCGCTGACACCTAGTCATCCCTCCGCCAAAGGTCTGTGCTGCTCCTCCCTCATCATCCTTCCCAGGGCGCTGACACCTAGTCATCCCTCCGCCAAAGGTCTGTGCTGCTCCTCCCTCATCATCCTTCCCAGGGCGCTGACACCTAGTCATCCCTCCGCCAAAGGTCTGTGCTGCTCCTCCCTCATCATCCTTCCCAGGGCGCTGACACCTAGTCATCCCTCCGCCAAAGGCATCTGCTGTACATTACGTTTCACACTAAGCGGGTTGGTAGTCGGGTTTTTGGGCCAACCCAAAATCAAAACTTGCTGCCCAAACCCAACCTGGTAATCAAGCGGGTCACATAATTTTTTTCTTACATAAAGTCAACCCAAACCCGCCCAATGACCCAATGGGTCATGGGTCACTTCCGGGTTGACCCAACCCACTTTCATCCTGAGTCTGATGTCCTGTGTTCCTTTCAAAAAAGATCCGCACTCCTGCCTACCAGTGCAATTTTCCTGGGTTGTTGAGAAACTGAGATAAAGAGCTTACAGCAAATGTGATGTCTGGACAAGTGACACTCAGATAATTTAGCGCTCTGACTAATGAGCAATAATTTTTTCCTGATTCTAGATGAGCAAAACACTCAGCCTTTGATGGTTGAACCAGATGGACCCCTGGCTTCATTGGGGTCAACACCGGAAACAGATATTTTATTCCAAATTGCTCTAGTTGAGTGTCTATGTAGTGATGTTGCAACAGAGTGACCAAGTCCAATTCTTGACGTACATTCATCCCAAAAAAAACACAAGGACTCTATGAGGTCTTTGATCTTGAATTTGGTTTGAACCTCTCTTTTGAACACTTTTGGATCCTTGCTAAAGATGGCCAAGTCATGTATGTGAAAATATATAGGTAAGTCCCTTTTTGCCAGAAGACACATGATTTGGCCTTGCACCTCTTGAATCCCATGGTAAATAGCCAGTTGGTGAGTGTGTGGTTCCATGCTGCCGGTGCCTGCTTCAAACTATACATTGCCTTTTGAAGTTTGAGAACATGATCTTTTGGTACATCAACACCAGGAGGGGGATTCAAGTAAATATTTTCTTTCAGTGGTGCATTTAGGAATGCCGACTTGATGTTGATTTGATGAAAGGATAAGTTGAGTTTCAGAGGCAGAACAATTAACATGAAAAGAGAAATCATTTTTCCAGTTGGAGTGTGTGTTTCAAAGTAATGGATACCTTCCACTTGTTGAAAACCCTACACACATAGACAAGCCTTGAATTCAATGGGAATTTTGAGTTCATTTTTCTTTACTTTAAATATCCATGTGTAATTAAGGCACTTCTGATTCCCAAAAAAGCAATTGGATATAGGCAAGAACATCAATGGCATAGTTTGAGCAGGCATTTTGGAACATGAATCACTCACTAAACACCATAAACATCACAAATTTTGTAATAAATAAAGTTTTCCAATCTTCACAAAAAAAAATGTGAAACAAGCTTGAATAATATCAGAGAAAATTGGACATCCCCATTGCACAAATTGATAGCATTTACAAACAAAGGCAAGATGGTGATCAAAGTCAGATTGCAAAATCTGGGGGAGGACCTAGCTTTTGGTTTTTGTTATGATGAAATACAACTATATTACTAAAAGCAGAACCAGGCTTAAAATAATAATAAGGTTAGAATAATAAAGAAAAGAATAAAGATGTAAGAAGAAATAAGATTTACCACACAAGAAAGTATAAGAAAAGAAAAGAGACAACTGAAGCTGATGAAATAACAATACTGAGAGACACAAGGAGATATTGGATGGGATCCTTTTCTCACCAAATTGGAGAGAGAATGTTTGCAATAGAGAAGTTAACTTGAGGGGATAGAATTGAGCTCAAAGGCCATGTCAAGTTGAGAGCTTGAAGGTGATGTTCCAATGTTGATGGAGATGAGGGACTTGAGGAAATTGACAATGATTGATATGAGGAAGTTGACAATGATTGATAGTATCTAGAAGACAAGCTAGAGAGGGAATGATTGAGTGAAAGATTTGAGAAGGAGAAAGAATGATCCGTCAAAGAACTGTTGGAGATTGAGATTGGTAATGACCAATTTGGAGTTTTGAGATGTCCCCAAGATGTAACAAGTCACATTTCAACATGTTACACTGATCATTTTATTCAACTTTAATTTGTCTGCTCAAAAACATATTTTGAACTTATTGCTGCCATCTGATGAGCTATTTTTCCCATTACCAGTCACTGAGATAAAACCCACGCCTACCTCTGATTTGAACATAACATGAACTGATGCATCATTTGACTTGGTTCTGGATCAAAGATTTTATAGATTTATGCCTCACTGATTCCTATAAAAAACACTCATTACATATATTCAACTACATTGACATCCACATACCTATATTCAACTACATTGACATCCACAGTCTGCACTTTGAATCAGAACATTTGAAAGGGGTTCCACTAGGTTTCTAGTTTTGAATGTTTGATAGCTTGGGTAACACATGTAATACAATTATCACAGTTGAGATTTCTATAAATTGGTCATACCTTAACATCTCATTAGATAAGAGCTCTATTGGTTGAATTAAATTTCATGAAAGAAAAATAGACACTGTAAAAATGGAGGTATTTTAAGGGACTTGGAAAAACAACTCCCATAAATTGGCCAACAACTCCCATAAACTATAAATGGATGGTTGGTGAGAGTTGTTTTTCTAATTTTATTGGGGGTTGTCTGGACCATTTTTCTGTCAATTTTTCTTCTTGGGAGTTGTTTGACGAATTTTGCACCCAAGAGTAGAAATTTTGGGAGTTTTTGCTGCGCGTCAGAGATGTGGGGGTACATGAACCAATGCCCACAAGGACTGTACCCACAATTGCAAAAAACTCCCCAACCACAAACTCAGGCACCAAAAAAAACAACACAAACCCAACCCAACCAATTGATCAACACCAAAAGATGACTAGCTCCACCTGTAACCCCTCTAGCAAAAAAAATATGTGTTATGGCTTCACTAGGAGAGGAGGTGGGTTCTGGATCTTAATGGTAAATTTGCAAGATAAGGATCTATGGCGGATCCTCCTCCCTCTTCCTCTTGGTGGAAGGAATCTGTGGAAGCTCTGTAACATCTACAATATAAGGGTTCAGCCCGTGACTAGCTCATAAAATCATGGTTCCCCTAGCGTGTCTGAGGGAAATCTTGTCAGCTTGCTACTATAGCAGAGACAACCTGCCATAAAACACAAATAAATAATATAATAAATAATAAAAAAGAGACATTATGTAATAACTCCAAATTGGTTCATTTCTAGCACACAATCCAATTCAACAACCCCTTAATACCAAACATGTCCCTTTTGTCTGTTAGCGGGCGCCTAGCTGCACCTTGATATAAAGAGGGTCATCACACTCTTTCAAAGCACCAGGAAGAGCAAGGATGGTTGGCTTGTAGGATCAGGTTTGGATATTGTTTTTCTTTCTATTTATTTAAGAAAACCTTAAACCTGTTTGCAAGCATTGACTTAACACGCTGCTGTGGTGTTCCAAATGGTTTCAAGTATCAAAATTAGATAAATTCATGATTACACATTGAGAAGGAGCAATAATATTAGAGATATTATTGCATATTTAGATTCTACATCCCATTCAACCTATAGTCACTTACTGGAACCAATACTTTAGCAGCGCTCAGTCAAAAGATATTCAGGTTTGAAATAGTAACAATGTTACATAAGTTATATGCAAATTGTTTACATATAAGTACAATAGATAAGTACATATCATGCATACATATATATTCTAAGTACATAGTATAAAACAGGTATAAGTACATTGGAGGACTTCCCGTCAACATCTGTAGCCCTGTTTGGGCCCTACAGATTCAAATTTGGCCGCTTCAGAACCAGATCTCCCCACAAAAATTGATTCTCAGGGGGTCTAGATCTGATCCTACAGATTGGCAGGAAGTCCTCCATTAGTCACATAGATCATCACACGTCTGGGGGATGGCATCATTGATTACAATATACTCAGAAGAGGAAAATACACAAATATTACCTGTCACAGGTTTTTGGCAGATTCATAATGAATTTCTTTGGATATGAGGAACCACAAGTTGGTCATATTTGTTTCATATTCATTTCTTTTGCAAGAGTCATAAAAGCACAATTTGGCCCCACTTTCTAGTGGAAAGCACAAGTTGGCCATATTTCCATGCATATTCGGTCACACTTAGGGCTAGAACCACAGTTCAGCTGT
>LUKR01001786.1:0-11412 GCA_019395275.1 Puccinia brachypodii
TAAATTTCGTAAATATCTTTTTTAAATTACATTTTTTTTAATTACATGATTGTTTTTTGAAAATAAAAAGAAAAATTAAAATTAAAAAAAAAACTTATGCCGGGGGAGAGGATAAAACCAGCCCAGTAATTTGTTGAAAGTCAGTGCAGGGGCGGTAGAGTCGCTGAGAATGCACAAAAAAATGTTGTGATTTCTCCGGGGTGATTGATTCTTCAATACCCTGTTTGATTTTTTCAACTAATGCCGCTTGGTTGTGTGGCTCCTTTGATAAAATGGAAGCTATATTCAATTGGGGTTAGGAACGGCAAGTAGGGTGGTAAGAACTTGGTCTTGATTGATTTTGAGGCGTCGAGGGAGGCAATGACTTCCTTGAATTGTTTGCCTTGATGAATCAGTGTGTTGTCCATGATAATTATGGATTCGTGGGGAAGACAAGCACCAAGCACTACAAAAGCCATTGGATCACATTTTGTAGATGTGCAATAACATCGCATCCGCGGATGCAATGTCATCGTGCATTTGTAAAATGTGATCCAATGGTTTCACTATAAGTGAAAGGGATTTGATCACATTTTACATATGTGTGGTAACATTGCATCTGCGCATCTATAAAATGCAATTGAATCGCTTTTGTAGTGAAGGCTGCCAAGGAAGAGGCAGAATTCATCTGCCCCTACCCCTTTAGCCTTGGTGTTATCGGCATTGAGCACCTCGTAGTAGTCGAAACCCTCGACAGAAAGGGCACCAATGAGAGTGATTTGCTTAGCCTTGGGAACAAGGCTAAGCACCGCAGATTGACCTGAAATAATCAACCAAAAAAAAGCAAAAAAAAAAAAACAATGTAAACAAATTGAATACCAGAGGGTGAATACCCAAACGCCCGGCCGGAATGGAGATTGAACCCAGCCTCGTCCACAAAAACAAATCGTTGGCCAAGGTCCAAACCACGTTGGTTGAAAAAGTTTGCACGCTGCTTGATGTGTTTGGTCCTATTCCAGGCGTCAGGTATATTAGTAACCTGCTTCCATGATATATCCATATCATGCAGCAGGTTACTGATTGCCTGAGTTGAGACCTTGATGTCAAATTGATCTACAAGGAATTTCGCCATCTCAGGGAGGGTAGTTGTCAATTTTTTATCGAGTTCCATTAGGAGCTCAGTCTTCATGTCATTGGTAAACTTGCTGGGACATTTTTTGCGGGTCTTCACTCAATTTGGATCCTTGGCCTTGATGTGTTTGATTTGGCGCCAAGAGACGTTGAATGTCTTCATAGCGTCAGCAATTTTCATCCCCTTCCCATTGATGTTTTCATGCATCAGCTCACGAACCTCAGGCTTTATGATTGTGTTTGCCCTGCGCTCCTTGTGAGTAAGTTGTTTGCTCTTATAGGTCCTAGTTTTGTTGATTCTCCCTTTAGCTTTTTTGACCGCTTCCTTTTGGGCCATATCCTTGTTCAGCTCTTGAAGCTCCTCAACAAGCACGTTACTCTGCTGTTTGTTTGCTTTGATCTCCAAGTCATTTGGGTCCATCACGGATTTGGACATCTGCAAGGAGAAAAAAAAGTAAGTCAACAGTAAAAAAGAGGAAAATAAATAAAACTGAGACTTTACTGCAGATTTTTAATATCCTACAATTGCCTTTGGTTTTTGATTGAATTTTTTGGTAAGGTGAGGTGAGGTGGGTTGGTGTTCAGAGGTGAGGTGATAGTCAACGATCTGATTGGCCAAGTGCTTGGGGTTGGCCCAGCGGGACTTGGCTATGTGCCAAGATCCAAGCCCCGCGCAAGTTGCCCAATCAAGCCCCCGTGGCGCTCGGCCACACGGAACTTGGGATTGTGCCCAGCGTGGCTTGATACACCATATGTGGTTTTAAGGTACTGTAATTATATTTAATAATTTGTATAAGCCTTCTACATAAGTAATTAGTGTATAAGAGTTGTAATCCTAATTGGTTTCTGCAGCTGACAATGCATGTGAATTCATTCCAGTCTGATTTGTCTGAATGTTGCTGCGGCCTGCAGCAACACCAAGATGTCTGCAGTGTGAGTTGCATGCCCTGCAGCTGCAAGTGGAAATATTCACTGCTGCACTACAAAAAATGTTGGATCGCATTGTGAAAATGTGTGGTAACATTGCATATCACATGCAATGGTACCGCGCATTTTCACAATGCAATCCAATACTTTTTGTAGTGCTGTTGGTCACAATCCAGGGTTTGATTCCCAAAAGGGAAGCTGATGTTTTTTTGCTGTTACCCGCCCTCCTGCTAGCCGGGTTTACATATCTGACCCCTCTGGCCCACCTTTGTGTCAATTTTACTGGTTCAGCCCACCCAGGTGTCAATCTGATTGGTTCAGCCAACCCAGGTGTCAATCTAAATGTTCAGATGCACACCTGCATTGGCCCAACCTATATGACAAAAATCAACTGGACATTGGTTTGACCCTGCACTTATTCTCAAACATTGGATCAATGTTGAACTGCACCCATAGTGGGTGTATCAAAAGACAAAGTGCAGTAACAGCATCTAATCCATGTGGGTAACTTTTTCTGTAGCCCGCAAGCCTAGGTCCCAACCAAACTAGCAGTCAACCACCTCTGTGCCTCTTATAATGGAAATTGTATTGGGTGAGTTGGTACAACTTGACAGATGGTGCAAAAGTGATAAGGAACCAATCTGACAAGCCCTACCATACAAGTTATATAGTACTGACTTCTAGCTATGGCTTATGAGAAAAATGTAGAAAGTATGTAGATAGTGAACAAAACATAGAAAAATAGATAAAACTTAGAAGAGAGGTAAAACATAGAAAAGGTTGATGTCATGTATAATTTCTTAGTTTTGACATGTTATAACTCTTACACCTCTGTAACCACCTCCTTAGCAATCCTGATTGGGCTAAATTTATCTCAAACTTGGTAACTGAGTCACCTTTCACTAACCATGCCCCACATGACACACTGCTGATGTTTCTGTTTTTATAGCTGATCTCAGCTAATTGCTGTTTCTCAGTTCTCTTCTCTTCTCCATTGATTTTTGTTTCTATTTTTTCTCTCCTCTTGATCAATAATGCTTCTGTTTTTTTTCTTACACACTCTCTCTCTTGTTTGAGAGCTATCAAAACTTGCTGCTCATCACAATCATTCAATGCTTCTCTTTTTTTATTCTCATTACAATCAATCACTGTTTGTTCTCCATTTCTACTGAAAATCTGACCGAGCATAATGGTGGGCACAAAGCAAAAAAGGGATTCAATGGGGGCAACAAGACTTGAGCCTGGTGGTGACAAGGAGGGCAACTGGGGTAACAATTAGTGGTGAACTGAGTGTGCTACAAAAATTGGAATGTGGAGCAAGTTTGATCAACAGCAGTGATGTGAGGTGATCAATCAGTGGGATTTAAAATCCAGACAAGGAGAAGCAGACAGTTTTAGCTGGAAGCTAGTGCAGTGCAATCCTTTTAGGCTGAATATTGGTGATTGAGGGAGTTGGTACTTGGTATTCATTGGCATTTGAAGGATGAGTCATGCTGAGGGGTGGGGTTGTTGTTGATCAAGGTGGATGATGATGATTGGTGTTATGTTGATGAAGTTGAGGTAATGTCTACCTAGCGGTTATGTAGCTTCTCCAAAGTTGAGCTCAAAGAGATCTTGAGTCTTTTGGTAGTTATTCCCAAGGTTAGGTATCTTTAACTAAAATTGCTCAATCCCCTAGCTACCAAGCGCTAAAGAGTGCATGAGAGTGGCATTTCCCCCCAAAAAAACTTGGTAAATTAGGCTTACCAAGTGGGTTTACAGACACAGGGGTGGATGCTCTAACAACTGAGGTGTTCTTCAAATTGGTTGAGTCAAGCTGGTTTTTTTATTGGGCAATACCAACCCTTCATACTGGAGGACTTCCCATGGCAATTTAGAGGTTGGTCTTGGAAGCTAAATTCTAAATTCTGATTTGACCACCGAGATTGAGGAAGTGGAGGACTTCCCTTCAACATCTGTAGCCCTGTTTGGACCCCACAGATTCCAATTTGGTTGCTTCAGAACCAGATCTCCCCACAAAAATTACTTCTCAGGGGTGTTAATCTACAAATCTTGATATTTTAGATGAGATGAAGAAACTCCCCCAGGAGGATATATTTCAAGAATGTAGGAAAGATATTTATAGTTTTGTAAATACATAGTTTGGTTGATGAGAAATAAATATATAGTAGAATATAAGAATGATCTAGCGTGAGAAAAAATATTGACATGAGAAGTATAAAATATAGATATAGAAATAAATGCATATTGTGTAACAACAAGGGGGTCTAGCTCTGATCCTACAGATTGGCGTGAAGTCCTCCAGTAAAAATGTGATTTAGCCAGGTTTCTAAACCAAGGGGAAGTCTTCCACAGGTAGCCTAGCCTGTTGCAGTGTGTAATGTTGTGTGAGCACCTGAAAAGACCTCACTCACTCAATGGGAAAAAAAAAGAATTCTCTGGGGAGCAGTGTCCAGTAAGAGCAAAACAATAAATGGAGTACCAGGGAGTCGAATCCTGTACCTCTCGCACATTGCCACGCGCATGCTAAGCGAGCGCTCTACCGATGAGCTAGAACCCCTTTCGACACAAGGGACTCGCTTATGATCTATGGCTCGGTTTGCACAAGCATCGGTGATCTACATATCGCCTCCCCGTTCGCGGCGATCAAAACTTTTCACAAGTCGGACATAACAATTGAACGAATTCTACGTCTCCATCCACGCTCGTCCGAGGAAGACCAACCACACCATTTGTTTATACGTTGCAGTCATCCGCCAGGATCTCCCTTCCTGAATCTGATGGAGAAGTTCAGAGAACACGGTATTATGCTAGCTTAACAAGAACGATTATCCGGGACCACGAGTGATCGACTGAATGGAGTCGATTGAATCCCCTTATAAGGGGCGTTGAGTATTGGGCAGGCCGAAGAGTCCCAATCGGATACCAACCAAGCTTGGGTTGCCACGCAATTTGAAATCTTGAACTTCCTTGCATGGGTTGGTCCACTTGGCCGTCATGGATCAGACTCACCAGATGAGCTGGACAAGTACAATGTATCCGCTTGCCTCTGCTTAATTCAGTACAGGCAACTCCAAGGGGCGAGCCGGCGATCCATTCAGCAAACGTCCACTGGCTCAAGAACTCAGGTTGGTACCCTCAAATTATGCCCCGTAGATTGGTAGGAGAACACCGTGCAACACATGATTCCTCATCACCCTCACCTCAGCCTGCGCGACTGTATTGTACAGTGGAGACTATTTGCTTCCACCAGGAAATCGTTCAGCCTGAGTGCCCCCTACATAACCAACTTTCCGATCCACGCTCAGCTGGTAGGCGTTCCAAGAGCTTCTTCCTAGTGGTGCTCGCTGAAGGGATTGTTGGATATAAGTATGCCCGTTTCGGCTGCTCTTCCTTCATCAGTTCCAGCTCCAATCAATTTGCGCCATAGAAAAGCTCATAGACAGAAAAAGTTATATATACTTGTAATCGTTCATACGTAACGCCTCACAAGGGAATTATTCAATAATCTTACTACCAACGCTTTTTCTTACTCCCCTTCTCCAATGGTCGTAGGCTATTTCCCCGGATTTGAAGATTTGACGAGATTTTTTAATAGCGCTGCGACATACTCGGCCATGGTCGACTGGACACTCGAGCCAACCCCAAGCTCTTCCACGTTCAATCCGTCCGGAGGTCCACCGAACCCTCCTCCAGACGCCAGCCATGTCCCCATTATCCTACGTTATTCCATCCACACCTTAGCTACCCTCAAGCCACCCAACTTACAGGTACGTTCATAATGCCTTATCTCCTCCATAAGCGCGTTCAGCTAGACCCGCACGTCATTCTGGTGAAATAAAAGTTCAGAAATACTGATCTGCTTGGAGATGATCTTGTTGGTGTTTCTTTAGGATTTAATAGCTGAAGCTGCCATTGAGTTCCATCTCGACCCGAGATCTATTCACCTAGCCATATTGGTCAACCAATCTCCTGTCAGGATCAGTGGTTCACTTTACCGACGACTGGCACCACTCAGTACGCTCCACGTTCAGCTGAACGCACCTTGCCCTACCTCCAGGACATTTCCTGGATATTCGGAACAAATCGCTTCCGGCGACCCGCTTACAAACTGTAGTACGAACACTGTTGCTACGACTAGTACTACTTACAGTGCAAGTAGCAGCAGCAACCAGTATCATTATGCTGAACAAGCGATTGATGACATCTTTAACGGCATGCCGGCTGTCTCCACTGGGCCTAGTGTCACCCAACCTTCGCCCATGAACAATTTATCTTCCGCGGTTGAATTATTACCACACGGCGATTCGTCCCCTCCAATTATTGCCGATCAGGTGCCGAGCCCCACCCTAACCAATAGGCGCAAAAGCTCAAAGCCATCTCGGGATAAAAGTGCTACCCCAATAGTATCCACATCCGCCCCAACCAACACACCAACGGCGGCAGCGGAAGTGGCAACAACAGCTCCAGCAGCGAGCACAGTCGCCAATGGCACCACGACCAAACTAAACAACCAACCAACTGTTAACAAGTCAACAAAAAAAAGGTTCTTGATTAGCAGTTTGGCTACCACAAACTCCGGCAACACCCATCATTCGCAGTTCCAACAGCGACAGTCGCAGGGTCAGGAGCCTGACTCACAACAAGCCCGTCGGGCGAAGTTCCCGTTCCTGTCTAAAAGGCAGTCATCCGCCGGCTCCCCCTCTTCCTCCACCGGTGTCGTCCCCCCCTCTACCGGTGTCGTCCCCTCCTCAGCCGCCTCTGTCGCTGAATCGCCTTCCGATGACTCCTCCAGACTCTCCGGTAACGGTCATCCCTCCAGTTTTGACCCCTCTAGCGACTTGTTCTCAATGGACTTGTTTAACAACTTCAACTCCTCCTCTTAAGTTTCCCCCGTCCCCGTTTCTCCAATCGATATACGCCTCCGTCTTTCTACTTATCCTTTTTCGCTAGCTATTTCCGAGGAGGGAGGGGAGAGACTTTCCTATATCCATCTACATCATTATGTTTCAGTTATCATTTTTTTATCATTTGGCAACTACGAAAACCGGCAATCCGCATCGTTCTCATTACTAACAGCGGAAGTCGCTGGGTCTGAAGCACTCTTCCACCCACTCACGAATTTGCGGCAATAGTCATCTCCAGTTAGGACTCCTCTAGTGTATCCGTCTCCATCGTTTTTTTTACGTTATCATGTTTTTTACCGTTTGGCAACCACGAACACTACCACTACGCATCGTCCTCAATACCAACAGCGATAGTCGCAGGGTCTGCTTACAACCATCCTCGACTTCCCGGTAAAATGGACATCTCCAATTACGACCCCTCTAGCGACTTGCTCAACAATCTTAACCCCTCTCAACGTGTCACCTGCCCCCCCTTTTTTCCAATCAATATTCGTCCCTCCATCTCACTCACCCCTTTCCTACTCATCTCACGGGGAATGACAAAAAACAAAGGAGACGCCCCCAAATCTTTCTCCATCGTTATCTTTCACGTTATCCTTTTTCTTGCTTGTTCCAGTAGTTTCAAATCTTCACTCAAGTTTCTTTTCGCATGCATCCAAAACAAATACGTTTGGAATTAATCCTTGCGAATCCAATACAAAGTTATCACGAAAAGCTGCCCATCATGAAATGGATCAATATATTCATCATGGAAAAACTGATGGCACTTCGCGCACATCGAAAAACTCTTCGCGAACAGGAGGAGACGCCCTGCCAATGTCAAACCCCACTGTGTGCGCGGCGTCCCTTGACTTTACACAAAAGGGCTCCCCACCCAAAAGAAGGAAGCAATTCTTCTATACATCTTTTTCCAATTGTCGGCCACGGTCATAATTGACCCCCCTGACTTTTCTTGGGGGGTTCTGGACACTCCTTGTGACTAAAGAAAAAACCACGAGGACAATTGAGCTGAAAATGGTATTCAGATTCGATAACTTTTGCATCTATGCTCCAACTTAACACAAGTTCCTCGCTGCGGAGGGCGTAGTAGTTCGAACCAGAGCGCCCCGAACCTGCGTGCCTAGACTCAAACTTGAGGTGGTAGAAAAAATCAGAACGTTACAGTTCCTTGCCCTCACCACGTACTACCTTGAAAAATTGCTTGGAATAGAGCCTTGCTTCTTGCCGTTAATCCCATACAATTTGAGTTGTGTCATGTCCCTCCTTCCTCTAGTAAAATAGAACCAAAGTTATTGAAATCCTCAAAAAACTTTGCATTTTCTAAAGCTGGTAATTTGCAGAGAAGATCCGTGCACACCAACTTATATACATATCTTTTTCCAACTTACAGTTTGCTGTCACATGACATAAGCTACTCCTCAAAACCCCTACCAACTGATATATGTGCAATCCCATCCACTCACTCTCAACAAAATATCTACCCAATCATCCTAACCCAAAACCCAATCCCAATCACTTCCACCAGCTTCCACCAAACATATTTATCAATCACACATGAAGGATTTCAACCCATGGAGATCCCAGATGATAAAACACCTCTACCACCACAACTTGATGCCAAATACCTAGACAACAATGGTCCCATAAAAAATATTAGGCCCTATTTGGCACAGTCATAAAGATTGGTGTAATATTGAACTTCCAAATCAATAAAAACCAGACTGTCCATACAAATGTAACAGAATTTGTGGAGAATGAAAGAAGGTCACCTGCTTCATCATTTAAAAAATAAGAATCTATGTATTGGACCATCTCTAGCACCATAATAGCAATATTACCCTTTGTATCTGTTTCAAGTGTAATATGTACATTGTGATGCTAATGACAGCCTGAAATGCTCATTCCAATGTCACAAATGATGAAGCAGGTAGCCCTCTTTCTCTCTACACCAATTTTATTACATTTGTGCCAACAGTTTTGTTTTTATTGAATTAAATGTTCAACATTAAACCAATTTTTATGACTGTGCCAACCAGGGCCTTATACCTTCCCAGTTACAACTCAAGCATCAAACAATCCTTCACATCTGGAAGATTGTAAAGTCCCACAACCTCAATCCAAAGAAATTTGTCTTGGCTTTCCTATCTAGTAATCACACTGAAGTCAGAACCTGCCATGCAATGTGGAGTTCCCCTGATGGATGGACTGTGACTTGAGAACTCTTAGATAAAGTATACGCCCTGGTACACAACACCGGGAAGGATGGCAAGGAACAATGGATTGAGTACATTCTTGATGAGGTCTGTCAAGGCATTTGTTCTATTTTCATCTTACTCATTAATTTCTATGCAAGAACTAATCTTTGCTTTTCCCTTGTGTACCAGGCAAAGTTGTGTCTTGCATCCTATGGGCCTTCAACTTCAAGTCACCCACCTTGGGAATGAGTCACTTGGTTCAGCACAAACACAATTGGCCAAACATTTTCCAGTGCAGAGTCACAGCACTTGAGGGACAAAAACCTGATGGGCATCCAAACACTGTTCTTGTACAAGCTTATCAAATCCAAAGTCACCAAAGAAAATACAGAAGCCTTCAAAGACAAACACTCAAGATCTGTGTGAACTGATTGAGCTGCAAGACAATACCCTACCGTACAATTTTGCCAATCAGAGTGGAACCCCGTGAGGACAGGATCAAGCTCACTTGGTCAGCAGTTTATTTTTCACACTGATTTCTCAAGAAAATCTGACTGAGCACTATCCTTGGTCACAATTCTGACATCATGTTTCCCTGGGAGCTTGTTTGATGGTTGCTTTTGCATGCAATCAAAGAAGCAATGACCTCCAACTGGCAAACTTGGTCTCTCTTCTGGATTATGAAGTCACCAAGTGAGTGAGCTCTCATATCCACTGTTTAGGCTTGGTTTCTTTGAGGAAAACAGCACACAGGGATTTTTTATTGCTTGGCCAACATGCAAAGACAAAAATCCTTGATAAACTGAAATTAGCCATTCTTTTGCAACCACTTATCTGTATTGACAACATTGAATTTGAATAAAAAGTACATACCAAGACAGTTGAGAAAACAACTCAATCATTCCATGGTACTTGGGGATACTTGCACTTGGTGGACCCTCAACTACTTGCTCAATTCAATCCAAAGGACCTTTCTCTTGAGACCTACAAGTCATCATTTGCTGCTTACACCAATAAAACCATTAAACCTTTGGCATTATTCCCAACCAAAAAGGAAAGCCAACACTTTTGAGATTTTTTCAAGATTCCAATTGCCCATGTTTGATTCACTTGTGTTGCAAAGATTGAAAACCCCCAAAAAATGTCACATCATCCACAACCAATTGATCAAATTTCCTCCAGAGTTACAGACATAACCATGCTCAAGATGATGATTTCCTCCAATAACATCTCCAAGGTTATTAGTGAGGTACTCCAAGGAAACATAAATCAAACCAGTGAAACACCATCAGAAGCATCAGCACACCTTCAGGTTATGAAAGGTGATCTTGGAACTTACTGTAATATTGAAAGCTTGAGAGCTCTCCAAAGACCAACTCCGCATCCCAAAGAAAGTCTAGGCAACATCTTTGTGTTACTTGGGGTGTCTCACATTCTTTGGAAGTTTGCACAAGCAATCTTCCTACTACACTTTGGATACAGTTTCAACTGCAAGGACCTGGGAGCCTGGCATACTTTGGAATCACTGGATGTTCCAGCTGATTGTCCAATTACCAACAAAGACTTTACACTGATGGTATTGAACATGCAAAGGGCACACAAAGTGACCATTCTTCATTGCATACTGTGAGCTTTTTACTTTGATATCTCATATTTTCATCAATGAAAGCAAGCAATAAAATAGAAATCAACATACTGATCAATCAACATATTCATCCAGCAAATTGATTGGACAGACTCAAGCACACAACTTGGATTGTAAGCTGCCAATATGGGAGAGTCAAGAGCCCAAAGTATTATCAATCAATGCTAAAATAAGCTCTTTTCTCCAAAGGCTTGTTGTGCGGTGGAAAAGGAAGCAAAAAAAGGATTCACCCAACTCAAAACTAGTGAATCTGCTCTTGTGATTACATGACTTTTCGACAGTCATTGAAGAAGATTGTGCCATGAAGGCTGGTGATATTGGGAGCATCTTGAACATGTGGCAAATGTGGTCTGTGATGGCACAAGGAATCAGGGGCCTTAACAAATATGCTATCCATCTCCCTCAAATGTTAATATTACTAACCAAGGTCCTTCCCCTGCGGTTCCAGAAAATCTTACAGCACTCAATGCTCATCACACCAAGCGGTATGGATGGCCATTTTGTGAGAAAGGACTTATTTCTGGAAGTACAGAACTGCTGGCTTAAGTACAGTCACCTACCAATTGTTTATGGCCAGTTTGTTTAGATTAGACCACCTCAACCAACCAACTGGAAGTCATGAGGCTTG
>LUKR01001787.1:0-5000 GCA_019395275.1 Puccinia brachypodii
CGATGTTTAGTTTCTATAAAAATTGATTCTACATTACTATAAGGTCACCAACAGAAACTCATTTTTCCTCACTGTTGGTTACCTTGTTGTAAGCTGCAGCCAAATGCATACTTTTCACCTATATTTGCTTCATTTCTGACAAGAATTTATCCGTAAGTTGTTCATATTTTCTGTCAAAATTGATGTGTTTCGGTCGATGTTTAGTTTCTATAAAAATTAATTCTTCATTACTATAAGGTCACCAACAGAATTGCTGTTGGTGATCTTACGAATTCTCACAGCTGAATGCACACTGTTGATGGACTTTTGCTCATTTTTCAACAAACATTCGACGTGATTGGAATAGTGTTTTCTGTCTTGTTTACATTGTTTGGGTGCAACACTAGTTTCTATAAAAAAAATTTCTCTCATAACAGAAAGGTCACCAACAGGATTTAATCTATATTGTTGAACGTCTGTTGTTTGGCTTGAACACAGGTTCCTTTCAAAATTGAATCTCAATGGCAATAAGGTCACCAACAGAATCTCAAATTTTTCAAAGTCACTGTTGGTTACCTTGTTGTCAACTGCAGCCAAATGCATATTGTTTGTCACTATTTGCTTTATTTCTGACAAGAATTGAACCGAAAGTTGTTCATGTTTTCGGTTAACATTGATGTGTTTCCGTTGATGTTTAGTTTCTGTAAAATCTAAAAATTCATAATAGTATGGCAGTCATACTGTCAACACAACACAACACAACACAACAATTTGATCTTGTCTGATAGCAGCGGAGTATTAGCATTGTTACATCGATAATATCATGTTCTTTGTGAAGTACAACTATCCGTTTAGCTCATCAGATCAGGAGAAATACAGTCTAAAGCGCATACCCAGTGGTTGATTTTGAGTCTCCTTTTGACCTGTAGTGTAGCTACTTCTCATTGGCGCTGACTCAAACATATCCTGTGGTTGAATTCACTATTTCTGTTAAGAAAAGTAGTTGAACAGAAAAAGCGTTTTGTGGCAAGCTGTGTTCATGAATGCAAGTCTTCATTTGTCTGCCCAAAGGCGATCAATGTTTGCGAATGTTGAAATACAAATGAAGCTTGCGGCATGCTACTGGCAACATACCACTGTGTGTGATATCATGACTGGATCTTGAAGATGCAACATATGTGTTGTCTCCAAAATCCAATCATTTACAAAGTTAAAAGTGAACTCTCTTCAATCCATGCAAGAGTGAATTACGCTCAGTCGAGACTCCCACTTACGTGGTGCTCATTCTCGCAATGTGAATAAGCATTCTCATTATAAGAGTTTGTTGAAAGAGCTCTGTCAGAGGACAAGCCTATCATTTGTTATTCAAGATGAGAAATCAAATTCACAGTCTGCTTCGAGCGGCTGATGTATCAAAGTATTGTGTGCAAGCATAATACCAACACAACACCATATGATGAGGGCATTTGACACTTCAAATAGCTTTGATTGTTTGCCCTCATCTAAAAGAACATTAATGTTCAACTACTCTTTGGTCGAGATTACAACGTTGAAGCTTTGAAGCCTTCTGTAGCGGTTGAGTTTGACAGACTCCTGGTGCAGTGGCTCAGCATCAGTGACAATTTCCTGGTGAGTAGTAGAACAGTTCTTTGAAGAGCAATTTCAGCTCAAATGAAAGCTCCCTGGTTGATCCTGCCAGTAGTCATATGCTTGTCTCAAAGATTAAGCCATGCAAGTCTCAGTACAAGCCACATTAAGGTGAAACCGCAAAAGGCTCATTAAATCAGTTATGGTTCCTTGGATCGTACAATCCATTACTTGGATAACTGTGGTAATTCTAGAGCTAATACATGCAAACAGAGTCCCGACCAGAAATGGAAGGGGCGCTTTTATTAGATCAAAACCAATCGACGTCAGTTGGCTTGCCAACTGCGCCGTACTCCTTGGTGACTCTGAATAACTTTTGGCAGATCGCACGGTCTCAGTACCGGCGACGCATCCTTCAAATGTCTGCCTTATCAACTGTCGATGGTAGGTTCTGCGCCTACCATGGTTGTAACGGGTAACGGGGAATCAGGGTTCGATTCCGGAGAGGGAGCCTGAGAAACGGCTACCACATCCAAGGAAGGCAGCAGGCGCGCAAATTACCCACTCCCGGCACGGGGAGGTAGTGACGAAAAATAACGATACGGGACTCATCCGAGGCCCCGTAATCGGAATGAGTATACTCTAAATCCTTGTACAAGTATCAATTGGAGGGCAAGTCTGGTGCCAGCAGCCGCGGTAATTCCAGCTCCAATAGCGTATATTAAAGTTGTTGCGGTTAAAAAGCTCGTAGTTGGATCTGTGTCCTTCGACGCCGGTTCACCGCCTGTCGGTGCCAACTGGCGTTTTGCGGGACGTCCTGTCGGTGGTGTGTCTGGAATCTTGGTTGTGCTATGCTCTGCTTAGTGCAGCTTTGGTTTTGGGCCACTTTCATAATCCCGCCGCGGTGCTCTTAATCGAGTGTCGAGGCGGGCCGGCACGTTTACTTTGAACAAATTAGAGTGCTTCAAGCAGGCTTGTCACGCCTGTATACTGTGTGCATGGAATAATGGAATAGGACCTCGGTTCTATTTTGTTGGTTTCCGGAATCTGAGGTAATGATCAATGGGGACAGGCGGGGGCATTCGTATTGCGACGTTAGAGGTGAAATTCTTGGATCGTCGCAAGACGGACCGAAGCGAAAGCATTTGCCAAGTATGTTTCCGTCGATCAAGAACGAAAGTTAGAGGTTCGAAGGCGATCAGATACCGCCCTAGTTCTAACCATAAACAATGCCTGCCAGCGATCCGCCGGCGTCCCTCCGATGACCCGGCGGGCAGCTTCCGGGAAACCAGAGCTTTTGGGTTCCGGGGGAAGTATGGTTGCAAAGCTGAAACTTAAAGGAATTGACGGAAGGGCACCACCAGGAGTGGAGCCTGCGGCTTAATTTGACTCAACACGGGAAAACTCACCAGGCCCGGACACCGGAAGGATTGACAGATTGATAGCTCTTTCTTGATTCGGTGGGTGGTGGTGCATGGCCGTTCTTAGTTGGTGGAGCGATTTGTCTGGTTAATTCCGATAACGAACGAGACTCTAGCCTACTAACTAGACGTATCTGGTATCAGCAATCGTGCTACCAGCGATCATATCTCTTCTTAGAGGGACAGGCGGCTTCTAGCCGCACGAGACTGAGCAATAACAGGTCTGTGATGCCCTTAGATGTCCTGGGCCGCACGCGCGCTACACTGAAGGAATCAGCGTGTCTTCCCTGTCCGAAAGGACCGGGTAACCCGCTGAACCTCCTTCGTGCTTGGGATTGGGGCTTGCAATTGTTCCCCATGAACGAGGAATTCCCAGTAAGCGCGAGTCATAAGCTCGCGTTGATTACGTCCCTGCCCTTTGTACACACCGCCCGTCGCTACTACCGATTGAATGATTTAGTGAGGTCTTCGGACCGGTGCGCGGAGGCGGTTTTCCGCTCCCGATGTTGTCGGAAAGATGACCAAACTTGATCATTTAGAGGAAGTAAAAGTCGTAACAAGGTTTCCGTAGGTGAACCTGCGGAAGGATCATTAACACATTTCAATATGTGAAGTTTTCACAGATACCATGCATTTTGTGTGGGACTGTATATGGTCTTTCAGACTCTGAACAGAAAGAGTAAGTCTCCAGCATCACTGTTGCTACCTCGGTTATACCTATCCCTGATAGTATAATCGATTCTCAGGGTCTGAGCCTCCGGTTCATTGAGTCTGAAGACCTGAAAACATGAGAGCTGAAACCTTCTGTTGTTTAAGTATACAATACACTCAACAGTGGTTCAGCACTCTCGATAATAAGGCCCACTATCCATTCATTGGTCGAGATTCACAATACACATCCAGTTGCATTTGATTCTCCCAAAGATGAAGATCAGTGGTAGTAGTAAAACACATAATTATGTGTTTGCTCAGTGTTTACAAAAATGACAAAATAGCCATAATAAAATGTAATCATTAGCCAGCAAGTATATAAATACCCTGAGTGGTGGATCACTTGGCTCGTGGGTCGATGAAGAACGCAGCAAAATGCGTGACAAACTGTGAACTGCAGGACACATGAACATTGACATTTCGAACGCACATTGCGCCCCTTTGGGATTCTATCCCGAGGGCCATGTCTGTCTGAGGGTCGGTAATCATTAAAGCCTGAAACTGTGTTTGTTGATTGAGTCTTTGCATTTTATGTTGATTAATTTCCATAGTGAATTGATTCTCAACATACATAAGTGGGGCTCAGCAAAGGCTTTTCGGCGGTTGAGCAATATGAATTGTTCCCAAAGAAGAGGGAGCCTTGTTATTGTGAACAAATTGCTTCATTCACTGATGTTGAAGGTATTAATCCTGGCAAGCTGCTACCGCGGCATGCCGATTAATGAACACCTTCCATCTGAAAAGCAATGTTCGAAAAAAGATGAGTTGGCATGCCTGTTCACTGTTTTGAGACAAAACAGACTGTTTGTCTCCAGTGTGTGGTGCATGTTTGAGGCCGCATTCCACTGATGGTTCATATGACAAATTGAACTGCCAGTCTGTGCATGCGAGAGTGCCATCGAAGGGCTTGAGCCTTTGATACCTCGAGGTTCGTCTGAAATGGTCGTCATAGCACAGGCCTGGATAGAAACAGTTTGAGTTTGAATATGAAATATGCTATCATGTTTTGTTGGCTTTCACTGGCTCAGGCCATTTTGTGTATGCATTTGCACTTGCAATGTGGCCAATAATTTTCATTTACTGACCTCAGATCAGGCCAGATCACCCGCCTAATTTAAGCATATCACTAAGCGGAGGAAAAGAAACCAACAGGGATTCCCTTAGTAGCTGCGAGCGAACAGGGATCAGCCCAGCGCTGAATCACGTGGCCACAAGTCACTGTGAAATGTAGCGTTTGGGAGGGTCCTTTTATCCCGATAAGACTAAGAGTTGAGTCCAAGTCCATCTTGAATGGGGCCATCG
>LUKR01001787.1:10000-11410 GCA_019395275.1 Puccinia brachypodii
AAGAACCACCACATAATAATAGAGAAGATTTTATCATCACTCATACTGGGTTGCAATAATTGTAATGGAAATTAGTCATCTCATTTCATGTAGGTGAAGATTAATTTGAATTAATTTTCAAGAATTATTGTCCTATTCTTTTATTCTTATTCTTAGTCCTAGTCCCATTCCTAGTCCTTTCTTATTCTTAGTCCTGGTCCTAGTCCTAATCCCAGTCCTATTCTTAGTCCTACTCCTAGTCCTAGTCCTTTCTTATTCTTAGTCCTAGTCCTAGTACATTATTATTCTCAGTCCCAGTCCTAACCTAACCTAACCTAACCTAACCTAACCTAACCTAACCTAACCTAACCTAAACTAGTCCTAGTCCTAATCCTAGTCCTATTCTTTGTACTTGATTATTGAAATTCTCTTTAAATAGTATTTTAATTGGGAAGGACGAGTGTTTTCTCATAAATTTGAGTGAAAAAACATTTTTGTACCCCTCCACATTTTGATTTATAAGGGTACTTAGACTGATGGGCCAAGTTGCATCTGTCAAATTTTACAGAGTCTTTCCACAGAGTCTTTAAATTTTCAGGAGGCACAAGGATGGTCCAGATGGATCACAAGATTTGAATGATTTAAAAGTGCTTCAAACTTATCAGGTAAGCCTGAACGATGTCAGGTAGATTCACTTTTGATCAGTCTCTGTGAAGAAGGAGAAGATCTATTGAAATCTTTCAAACTGACTGAAGATAAAAGGTGAAAGGTCACCAACAGAAACTCATTTTTCTTCCAAGTAACTGTTGGTTACCTTGTTGTAAGCTGCAGCCAAATGCATACTTTTCACTTCTATTTGCTTCATTTCTGACAAGAATTTAACCGTAAGTTGTTCATATTTTCTGTCAAAATTGATGTGTTTCGGTCGATGTTTAGTTTCTGCAAAAATTAATTCTACATTACTATAAAGTCACCAACAGAATCGCTGTTGGTGATGTTATAAAAAGGTCACCAACAGAAACTCATTACTATAAGGTCACCAACAGAATGACTGTTGGTGATGTTATAAAAAGGTCACCAACAGAAACTCATTACTATAAGGTCACCAACAGAATCGCTGTTGATGATGTAATAAAAAGGTCACCAACAGAAACTCATTACTATAAGGTCACCAACAGAATGACTGTTGGTGATGTTATAAAAAGGTCACCAACAGAAACTCATTACTATAAGGTCACCAACAGAATCGCTGTTGGTGATGTTATAAAAAGGTCACCAACAGAAACTCATTACTATAAGGTCACCAACAGAATCGCTGTCTGTGATGTTATAAAAAGGTCACCAACAGAAAATCATTTTTCTTCAAAGTCACTGTTGGTTACCTTGTTGTAAGCTGCAGCCAAATGCATACTTTTCACTTCTATTTGCTCC
>LUKR01001789.1:0-11400 GCA_019395275.1 Puccinia brachypodii
ATTGGGTCAAAACTGGGGTCAAGTACACTTTATCATTAAGTTGCCCTTAGCTTCCAGGTTGATTTGGCATATACTCTACACATATGTTCTACAGTACATCCATTATGATTCACAACAAGTTCAGGTTGAATCGTGATAGACTTGTGATTGCATTAGGACCAAGTTCAGACCAAGTTGGAACAAACTTCTGACAAGATTGGAACCAATTCATTGAATAAGTTCAGCAAGGGCACTCACAAACAGGTGCTGAGCAAACTCCCGTGGTGTAAATATTCAAGGCAGAACTAAAAGGGTACTAGTGGGAGCTCACAGAGGTGGGCCAAAGCAGGGGAATTTAGGGGAAAGATCAGTAGCTATATAGGATCTGTTGTAACAGATCCTCTAAGATAAACTAGTCTTGGACTAGATATGTATTAGTATTGGACTAGTTATTTAACTGGTCCTTGGACTAACTCTGGGGCAGTGCTCTAAGCCAAAGATAGCAGATCTTCCTGGGTGAGTCATAGATTAATACAATTATTATGCTTTGAATAATAAATACATAAGTACTTAACCTTTGAATGGATTAGTAATAACAAGGAGTGTTAATACAATATTAATATTGTATTGGTGCTGCATGGAGGTAACAATCAGGGAATTTAGTGTACTTTAATTGAAAGATAAGTTAAGGTAAAGGAGATTTTCAGATAAGGGGGCTTATCTGTTGGTTAAGGTGTAACTTGCAGTTACTTGGGACATGTCAGGTACTGTGACATGGGCTCTGTGGCTGACAATAATAGTTTGGATCTCCATCCTTCTCTGATCCATGTATTGTGAGTTAATCTGTGTCATGGATGTGATACAACTACTATACATATCTGCTGCATCATAAGGCTCATAATAGTAAATCTATACTTCTGAACACTCAAAATGTATTTGCATAAACTTTATCTTCAGACAAAATTAAATCTCAAATTGTAGTTTGACTGAAAACAACACTGAAACAGATACATTATCTGCCATGTATCTGCATGTATTTTTATATGTATGTGCCCACCAAGAAACATTTCTATCTGCCCATTGTGGTTTCTTTGAGAGTTCAAAGTAAAACATGTGGTTTTTAGCCATGCAACTTGAGAGAATTTCTCATGATAAACACTGTGTATTGTATCTGTTTCAGAATTGCTGAAAACCAACTTTGAACACCCTAATATTAATGCACACATCAGTCCTAAATGAAACAAAATCTACATATTTCACTAGGAAAAATTTGAGGTTACCTGAGGCTAGGGGACATGAAGTACACTCTTTCTGAGTCTTCATTCATACTCCAAACCCCATGCAGTGGACTTCCCTGACAAACACAAACGTCCCACTGTTTTGTCAGTGGAGTCTTGCCACAGTAGCTCATGAATTTCAGCATCTTTCACTCAATGTCACCTGTCCCCCATTGACCTCATATCTTTCCTGGTGTTTTGTTCAACTGAGTCAGAGCTCCAAGATCCCTCTCCTTGCCTGAAGGGGGCCTTTGTGTTCATGAAAGGTGGGTGGGCAGGGGCTTGGATGTTGTCCAAAGTCAAAGTCTGTCTCATCTGGCTCTGGGCCAAATAGATTACTTGCAACCAAATGGACCAGTCCAGACCAGAAATGAGTACAATTTGACATTAGTTTTGGCAAGTGCAGCAAACTTGTTCCTTGGGGTGTGGCCAAGAATGGATCTCCTCTGACCCTGAGGTTTGGAGTAGGTCAATTGAATGTCCAGTTCCTTTGCTGTTTTGAGTCTACTTTTAGTCCATACCCAGCTGCACTTGATATGTGCCTGAGGCAAAGATGTAGCAAGTTATCATGTTTCATGGTACAGGGTGTTGAAATGAATAAGACATTGTCTTGGTTCCTGTGCCAAACTTAGCAAATTCCCTTGAGACTATGGGAGCCTGGGTAAAGCCAAACTTGTGAAGCAAGACTCTGTCAAGAGGGACTTACACTATACCTCCCAAAGCTCACATGCCGGGAAATCAACCTTGAATGAATTTTCACAACATCATGTTGACACTTTGTAAAAAAGTATGGTACAAATGTTAGCCACCCATCTAAGAAAGATACACAAAAACTACCAAGCATGGGCAGTTGAGTTTACAGTTGTTGGAAAATCCAACATTTTGGATGATTTTGTTGATTTTTTGAGAGTAGCTGAATTTGGATCAACCACCTCAAATTCTATGGGTTGGAAGAGGAAAATTAGGCCTACAACACGAGCTATTTCAATCCAAACAAAGACTTCGGGACGATGTACTGTGGAGTGCTAAACATTCCTCCCACCGCAGGGACTAGGGTCAAGTTCGAGCTTGCACAGACGGACAGCTCGCCCAATATCACTGCGCAAATGCATGCGGCAGGGTGCGCGACCGGCCTGCGGGCTTTCGTGCTGCGCGGGTCATGGTACCCACGTGTCGGCCAGCTCAACGCACCCCATAAATTTCGGTCGAGCGACCCACCAAGGTCCCCCCCTCATCCCCACACCAGCTCGAGGCCTTCGAGATCCTCATCCCACCCCATCTGGGTCATGTAGTACCATTATCCAGGTTAGTCCAAAGTCCTTATCATCTATCTAACCTTCTTTCTATCGAACTTCTGCATAGTCTCAATGATGATCGGAGGCATTTGGCTGTAGTCTATCGAGGGAGAACAACGAAACTCTCAGAATTCTCACTCAAGAATCTCTTTGAATGGATTTGTTCATCCCTCGACAGCACTGACGAAAACATTCCGCTACCTTTATACCGCCTCTGAACCCAACCAAAAACATACATTTATGATCCTCCCAGCCCTCTTAATGTTTCTTGGACCTTGTCATTAACTGACTAATGACTCTGCACTCTTTTCACAGGACACCGGAACTTCCGTTGCCCAGTCTGCCACGTTTATTTACAATCTGCTATCTCTGATAATTTCCTTTCAATCATGTGTCTATCTGGTACCTATTCACTTCTTAAAAAGTTTCCTGCCAAAGCAATCCATCATACCCAATCCAATGATGTGAAAGCAAAGTGCTCGAGATGAGTTCCCAAATGTCAACGACATAAAGCCAACCAACCAAAAGAAACACATGGATGTAATGAGTGCCGAGTAACAAAAAATAATACAAAGTGTCCATGCGGGAGGGTTTCTGGAAAGGGTTATTTATCTCTTGCTTTTTTCGCAGTCAACCATCACCATCGCCATTAACTTGGCAAAGATGCTCTCTTCCTTTTTCCCGAACTGAGCCGCATTGTCTTTCAATTTTTCCACCAGAGCGGGGTCCAATTGCGCGCTCTCATCATCGATCACACTACCACTACCTCCACCCCCTCCACCCCCTCCACCCCCGGGTGATTCAGATCGATTGCTTTCCGAATCATCCGGTGCTGCTTCAGATCGACGAGAATCGTCTTGTTCTTTGTCGTCGTCGACGATTAGAGACGACTCATTCCGAATAGCCATCTCTTTGGCTTCTTCAAAAGCGAGTGATAACCGCGGATGACGTCGGAATTCTCTCGCCAGTTTCTTAGTATACCTCTGATTTCCAAGTTCAACGATTGGATCAAGTTGGAATCGTTTCTTCCTTGCTCCACAATCCGTGGATCGTCTTCGCCTCTTTTTCGAAGTTTCCTCGGCCGGTATCCCCGACGTGGATTTTCCTACCATATGAGCTCCCATAGAATGTCGAACCGGCTTCCAGTAGAACCAATGGTTTCAGTATGCGGAAAAGGTGTGATATATGTTTATGGATTAGAGTAGCGCGCCAACCTTTGATAATAAACCCTGTTGGAGATCCGCTTGGGCTCGCAATGCCAGATGTTTGGACGCATTGGTCGTTTGACTAAGATCATCTGAATCTTGAATACGGCCATGAGCTGTTTGAACCAATGACGATAAGTGGTCAGTAATGGAAGAGTGTAGAGAACATTCCGAAAGCACAACACGAGTCGTCTGCGATTTCACCCAATAGGTTTCATGTGACTCACAAGGGGGGTGAGATGGTATTGAGTTGAGCTGGACATTCGGTTCCTCACGAGTGCAAGCTTGAGGTTCTTTGGACGGCGGCTGGATGGCGCCTTTGTCAGCCGAACGTGATACTTCAACAGGATCATTAGGAGCAACCTGTCCTTCGATTGCCGGATTGGGAAGAGTTTGTTGCGTGCTGTTTGTTGCCACTGAGCCTTTCAGTGTTGGTGAGAGAGCCGTCAGGTCGTCATCAGAAGGATTCCTTTTCTTTTGGAGCGGGATCTGGTTTGTAAGGTCAATAGGGGCGATGCGGCGTCCGATTTCAGGGACGGGGCCACTATTTAGTTGAGAGTCAGTCGGTGCTATTGAGCCATTCAGTATTTGAGAGCCGCTGTCAGGACAAGGCAATTGCACAGGACCTGAGGCAGACGAGCGATCCGGCGTTGAAATCAAGGGCACTGGCCTGTTCCGAAGTGAATGGACTGGTCGTATACTAGTTCCGATGCTAGAGTTGGTATGAGGATTATCGGCTTGATTAGAAGGCTGTGAGGGTGTAATAACTCGTTTGTGACAGGATGATAGGCGAGGCAGTGTTTGCGATTCGCTCGGGTGGTAAGAGGATTCCCCAGGATCCTGGTTTTGTGGGGTAGCGGGGAGCGGTGGGTCACCATGGCTGTTTGTCGTTTGAGTCCGACGCATTTCGCTAAAAGGAGAAGCTAATTGGTCGCGGCTAGGCACAATTGATAGGTTGAGGGCTGGATCAAGAACCGTGTGGTAATTATTAGAGTCGTTCGCTTTCTGGTGAAGATCAGTTGTCGGAGTGGTTGATCTACGACTGCTGGATACAGCGATGTCTTTAGGAGTTTGAGAAGAAGGTGTTGGCTGAGGACCCGCAGGATTGTTCGCACTGGATGGTTGGTGCAGGTCGATTACGGGGGCAGTAGATTGATCATGATTGGTTCTCGGTTCTAGTGTTAGAGAAGAAGCTGGAACACAGTCAGGATGAATGCTCTGTTTAGATCGATGAAGCTGAGCACTTGATGGCGGTAACGGGTCATCAACCAATGCGTCTGTCTCGTTGTGGGTTTGCAAGGAAATTTGAGCATCGGGATGTTTCGTCTTGGGAGGTGGATGTGGGGGGCGAGTTGTCCCAGATACGCTCAACTGATTGTCACCTGACGGAACTGCTTCATTAGTAGGTTGTAGAGGCGATCGAGGCGCTTGATCTGTCCTTTGGAACTTAGTGAGGTTACTTGGGGCTGTTGAGCTAGTGATCCTACGGATGCGCGCTTTGACATTAGTTGTCAGCAACTCAGATGAAGCTACTGCACGCGGCGGATTTTCCCGAGAAGGCCTGCCCACTTGCGGCTCGGATTCAGTCAAGAGAATTATTTGCTGTTCAGGTTCTGTCCTCATGGATGCAAGTCGGGTTACAGATTCAATCGGCAGGATAGGGCGAGATTTAAAGAGTGATGCTTTCTTCTCAACGGTTATTGTATCATTACGAGCCTCCAGAGTCCAATCCAGGGTCTGACAAATCAAGGCAAGGGCACAGGACTTGACCAACGCAAGAGGGTCAGAGTATGTGTCTGTAATACTCAATGCTTGCGCCAAATTGTCAAGTTGGGACAGAAGGTCTGGGAGAGTCTCGAGTGTTGTGAATGATAGTACTTGAGGTTGATTCAATAAAAAGCTGGGTAAAGCCTTCCAAATCTTGATGAAATCTTCGGCCGCCCCGACGTAGGCAGCTGCGCATGACCGGGTGGTCAGTAGTCGGGATAGATATGAGCATGCAGTGGTGCGGTGATAACCAGTTGACGAGAGACTAAAGTAGCGGTTCAAGACTCGTTGACTGGGTTGGCACTGGTGTAATCGATGATCTTGTTTGCTTGAAAGATCGGTTAGTATTGCCTGCAGACAATGCTGTTTCCCACTAGCCATTCAGCAACTAGATAAAAAAAAGCGAGATAGCTCAATTTAAAGCACTCACTGCTCGCATCCACATGACGGATAACTTTCCAAGCTGAATACGACGTTCTTGCTGGGTATCATGCTTTGAGTTGAGAAGGTTTGGTGATGAAGGAGAGGTTGAAGTCGGGGGTATCGTTTTGATTTGACGGCGATCGAATCCGCGAGCAATGAGACGAACGAGAGATTCTTTTCGCTGAATTTCCCACAAAATTTCTAAATTGAGAGCCAAGTGACCAGAAGATGGATTGAGGAGACGAGAAGCGATTAGACGCTCATCCTTCCGACAATCATCCAGGCTTTCGAGAACGATTCCGAAATTCTTTCAAGAGGAATGCGTGAGCCATACGAAACGGACACGAAGAACCCCGAATTCGAAGAGTTCTACTCACACTCATGCGGCCATCAAATTTCAAGGTATTCTTGATCGCAGGCTGGGTCTTGTTCGCGTTGGTCATGTTATCCATTCGTGTCTCCACTCGATCTCGAATTTGATTACCCACCTGGACCAAGTCTTGCCGATTGGAGGAAGAAGGCAGGATATCAGCTATCCATGCTAGACCCTTGCTGAAGAGTGAAATACACCAATACCTTGCCAGCTTCATTTTCTGGGAAAATTAAAACACGCGACTCGCCTTCATCCACCGAACCCCCGCGGGACCCCGGCCATGCCACCGTACTACCCGGGTCATTCACTAGTAACCTCAACATGCACTAAAAATTTAAAAAAATTGGGGCGGGCCAGCGTGCCATCGCCATGTCAAAGTCAAAATTGGGTGAAGGTGCGTCGCTAAGGCAATATTGCCGGGCAAGTAACGCACCCTTCCAATTGTGCTCCTCAGAGGGACAGACCTCACACTGCAATGTTGAATGCAAATTATATACTCACATCAGGTGATGACACAATGCTTTGGGTTTCAGTACGGAACCAATAATAATGCTTCCCGCACAAATGTATAGAGTTCATTCTCTTCAAGTACAAAAGAGCTTGCAACAACGGCATACACATAGTGCTTTGTTTGTTGTTCAAAGACATGCCATATCTGGTGAACCACTGTGGTGGTTTATATAGGGCACCAAACAAACGGTTGGTAGAGGGGTGCTGGATCCGGCAAACAAAGACGAGAAGGGACCTGGCTGAATGGTAGAAGATGTACAGGCTAGGAGGGTGAGAAATGTAACATGGGATAGCCGCTGTTGGGTGTCTGGGACAAGACACTGAGGGGCTGTAGCAGACCCTGAGGCACAGGGTAGGGGTGAAGGCGGCAGTGGGAGAGTGAGTCACAGGCAAGGCGGAGTGTGAAAGCGGGTCATGGAAGTTGTAGAAGTTGTGTGCATAGCTGTTTGGGCTCAAGGAGGATCAGATCTAGCGGAGGCAGAGTGATGTGGGACCGGAAACTGGACAACATAGTACTGTGGGACAAAACTGAAGGTTGGCAGAGGAAGTGGAGTGGGCAGGCATGGAGGAGGGAGGAAGATGGGGAGAGAATCTATCATCATATATGATGATGATTATTATGATTATTGTCATTATTAGAGACTTAGGGATTGCTAGAATATATTATTGTTTTATAGAGTGTTACTGTGGCAGAGATATTTGCAGTGCGTTAGAGGAATAATAGATAGGGAAACCATCTTTTTTTGTAGAACCTGTAGTTTTGAACCTGGAGAAAGAGGGATCCCTGTAAGAGACTAGTACTGTTTCTTACCTAGGGTCATCCTTTATTTCCACACCACATCACACATAGTCACCATTTCATGCTCTGGTTCTCTGCCAAGCCACAGACCACATACTGGTAGTGGTTTATCCAGGAACTTGCTGTTTACCATTTCAGGTGTGGTAAGCCACATCAAAACTTTTATATCTTCTACATTACACAGTTCAAGGCCAGCACACAGCAACAGGCCTCCAAGACCACCACAGAAGGGGCCCAGATGGTGAACTCAATAATCAATACTCAAGAGGAAAGTGGAGCAAAGTCACACTCCAAGAGAGCCAGGTTATTAGAACCCCCTTCTTCTTTCTATGTTTCTTCACATTTCCCAATCAGTACACCCAATTACCCCTGCTTTCCCTTACCCAACAGTTTCAAACAAGTGCACCTACTCTGGGATTACCCATCTGTTTCATATGCATGCACCTACTTGGGGCCATACCAGTGTCACTCTAATGTGTACACTGCAAGAGTGAAACCCCCATGCACAAGGAGGCCCACTCTCACCAGGGAAGTTTTCTCAGCATTCACATGCAAGTGCTCTCAAGCCTGGCCTTTAGGAAACCCGTCAGATGTTATACCTAACCTTGTCCCAAGTCATGCTTCATTTAATACTCAAGTGATGCTGGATTGTTTCTCAACTCATGTTGATCACGGTCTGATGTTGAGTTGAACCCAACCCCAACTTGACACAATCTTTACTTCAACTCTCCCAGAACACATGTAGAACTTCATTGCAAATCAAGGTCAACTGCTTGGCAGAAAGAAGGGTGCTTTCAATATTATAACATGATATAATTGATCATGGGGTTACAAGATGATGTAAACAGCCCAGGACATGATTGCATATAACAACACAGCCCAAAATTATCTATTGGAGAAAAAAGCTTGTGTTATGAAGATGCATAAACTCAATCAATCAATTTTCTGATTGAATCACTTTAGACATTAATAGATACATGTAGCAGTTAATAAGCACATGTGAATAAATACTGGGTTTCACCTGTGGCACTTTGAATCAGCAGCTCATTAAAAATATATTGTCAAAGGGTGCAAAATTCAAGTAGTTCATCATGGATATCAATTAATAGATTATCCTTTTTATTGTTTAAACTAATTCTATTCTTTTTGAAGTGTATGAAGATATCAAACAAAAAATATGTGTCACTTTTTTCTGTAAATTCTTTTCTCACACAGAAGAATAAGATGCATAATGTTTCCATGCAAAGACTTTATCAAATCTGAATATTCTGGTATTATTCATCATCTTGTGTTTTCTCCAAATTATCCACTAGAAATTGAAGAATGAATCCAAACACACCAGATCATCAGTATGATATATTTCTTTTCAGATGAAACAAGAAATTTCAGAACAAGGACCTTGTTTTTCTGGTATTTGAAGAACTTTACTACCAAATGGGTCACCTTTTGAATTTGCTGTCTTTAGCCGGATCCCACCAGTTCAAGGGAAATTGGATTTGTTCTTAATATCCTGATCAAACATTTTCTCATGGCAGTAACCATAATGATACAAATATGTTTCATAAATTCAAGATCTTTGTAATGGTGCTAGCTGGTCTCATATAATTGTCTGTGATCATCTGATTTCAAAGAGGAAAAAATCAAAAAAAGATGGAATCTTTCTTTAATGAAATTAAGGCAAAATGGATTTGGTACACATAGTCCAATTTTGATTTCATGTGTTCCTGTTAATTCAAACCTCTTCACAGATTAAAGTTTGGATATGCTGTTTTTCATATTGAACATTTCTATATTCTTTCTGATTTGATTTATTTTAATAAATTTGCTGGTCTCAAAAGATGTATGTGTATAGATACAGGAAATTATTCAAATGGAATGACTGAATAACTGATCATGAATGAGATGTTTATTGAATATTTTACATTCTACCTAAGAAATTGAGGTTTTGCAGTTCAATTAAATGTTGATTAACTTGGATGAGAATTTTGGATTATTGCAAGGCATTTTTGTCCTCTGCTCTATCCCATACAGCAAAGTCAAATTTGGTAACATTGCAATTTTTCAGTGGGTATTTGAGGGCAAGTCATGCAGAAGCGGCCACACATCAATTGAGTAACCTTGGATTCCAACTCCCACTGGACACATATCTTCTTAAAAAAACTGCATTAATATAATTGAGAATTTGGGTTCATAATTTTTCAAACACTTAATGCATGTATTCTGAGTGCAGAGTGTGCAGCAGATGTACTCTGATCTCAATTTTTTAAATAAATAAAAAAAGAAAAATGTTTCCAGGATTATGATACATGAATATCACATTTTTTCCAATTCAATCCACCATATTACTCCCAGTGAATCCAAAAATATGGGTGATTTTTCAAGTGCAAGGCCTTTCTGACTTGGAAACAAAATTTGCCCAACTATTTCTCCACAAAAATATGTAAATAAAACATCAGTTTGGTAATTATTTCTCCCTCCAATTGATTCACAATCTTCCTCTTTTTATTTTATTTTTCTCTCACAAAGAAATTTTTTTGTTTTTATTATTATTAATGTTATTTCTCCTGATTTTTGACCTTTCCAGCTTAACTGGATCCATGTAAAGCCAAATTACACCTGTACCTTTGGGGTTTTTAAGGACATTCCCTGTTTGCGGGCTAAGAAAGCTGCTGGTTGAAAAAAAATGACTTTGCCAGCTTGACTGGGTCCATGTAACAAAAACGTAAGTGTATACTTCTGCGTTACATGGACCCAGTCAAGCTGGCCAAGTCAAAAAAAAAAAAAATTTTTGTGGGGGAGAAAGAAGAAAAAACCTAAAAAAGAAAGCAATGCAACCAGCTTGGTTAGCTCCTTGCTTGCCAACCAGCAGATTCCTGAGCCCACAATAAGGCAATCTTTTTCCGAAAGAAAAATAACACAACTGGACATGTGTATATTTGTGTTACATGGATCCAGATGGTTTGGACAAGCAAGAGATTCAAGTCAGTTTCTTCTCCGACTTTATTGGTCTTCTTCAACAACTGATTGGAATATTTAGCAAGGAGTTCTGGAGATTTCTGACTAGATTTACCAGTGATAGCATTAACATTGATAAACTCTCTACAAGCCTTATGAAGCGCCGCGTTGAATCTGGCTTCGCCTCTGAAGGGTTTCTTGACCAAGTCCAAATATTTTTGGTAGACCCCCAAGATGCCATCTACATATGCTTTTGGCTTGACTGTCTCCGGCTTGTCCCCTGCTATTCGCTCTATCGCGCTTAACCCACTTGCTTTTGTCGCTACTTTGAATTGCGCTCTTAATGGGTCTAGTCCCCCCGGAATTTGTCCCCAGAGTCCATGCATCCAACTGAGATCTGCATAGCGATTCACACCGTTATGAATTCACCTTTGTCATTCCATGTCAATTGAAAAAAAAAAAACCGTGTACCTGAATCTTTTTGATTTTATAGCAATCACATAAATTCTTCTTGTAGTAGTTTGGCATGTTCCTTAACAAGTACATTTTTGCAAGTTGTGACGAGCTAAGAGAGAGAGAGAGAATGGGGCTGATCAGACTAGAGAAAAAAAGAGGGGAGACAAAGGTAAGAGAGAATATACCATGCACCTGGAGCTAAGATGGAGATACATATCCACTCTGTTTTCTTCTTCTTTCAATCTTGCTTCAGCTTTTTGCATGTAATCTGGGATCAAAGTCTTGGCAATAAAGGACTTGTATTGGATTCAATAGTATTGTTTGGTTTCTTGAAGGAATGTAAAAATCTTCAAGGTGAGTT
>LUKR01001790.1:0-11396 GCA_019395275.1 Puccinia brachypodii
AAATGAGACCAAAAAAGTGACAAAAACAGACAAAAGAAATTGAAAACCCCCCCAAAAAAATGAAAAGATTGAAAAAAAGGGCATTCATACAAAAAAAAAACAGTTTTTATGCACTTATACCCGGTTCTACATGGCCACAAAATCAAAACTGCTGCGCCAGACACCCGGTTTTCTGTGCATACAACCGGTTTTTGTAAATAATTTGTCACAGTCGCATTTTGAGGTTTTTTGAAGATTTTGAATTTATTTCTTACCTTTCAAAGGGCGTAGAATTTCTTGGTAAAATAAATTTTTCATAAAAAGCACTCCTTCTCCTTTTTGGTTGTTTTCCTGCATGTGTTTTTTTATATAATTCATTTCCCGCCACTCATGGAGGATATTTCAGTTTTTTAAGTTGGTTTCCTATGTAAAAGAGGTCAAATAAATTAATGGTGATGCTCAAATCTCCAAGAAAAAATTCCTTGCTTTTTTTGGACTCCGCAACCTGTTTTTTAGATGCTTTTTTGTAGGCCAATTGTGAAGGAATTTCATGAGTTTAATTTTATTTTCCTACCTTTGAAAGTCGGAGAATTCAATGGCAAAATCCATTTCCCCCCAAAAAACTCCTTCTCCTTTTTTTAAATTTTTTTTGCAGACAATTTTTTATTGCTAATTTTTCCCATCACTCCTGGTGGGTGTCACTATCCAAAAAAAATTCAGGCAGGAAACATTAAAGGGGATTGGAAATATCCACAAGGAGTGGCGGAGAATATGTCCATGAAAACTGTGTGCAAAGGTAAAAAAGGGAGAAGTATTTTTTTGTGGAAAATGAATTTTACCATTGGATTCTAAACGCTTTCAAAGGTAGAAAATATATTTAAATTGAGGAAAATCATTCACAATGGGCCTAGGAAAAAGCGTCTAAAAAAACAGAGTGTGGAGTACAAAAAAGCAAGGAATTTTTTCTTGGAGATTTGAGCATCACCATTAATTCATTTGACCTCTTTTACATAGGAAACCAACTTAAAAAACTGAAATATCCCCCATGAGTAGCGGGAAATACTATATAAAAAAACAACCAAAAAGGAGAAGGAGTGCTTTTTGTGAAAAATTGATTTTACCAAGAAATTCTAAGCCCTTTGAAAGGTAAGAAATAGATTCAAAATCTTCAAAAAACCTCAAAATGTGGCTGTAAAAAATTATTTACAAAAACCGAGTGTATGTGGGAAAACTGGGTGTCTGGGGCAGTCCGGGGGCCCCAAAAAACCGGGTGTATGCGCGGAAAAACCAGGTGTATGGGTGGAAAAACCGGGTGTGTGTGCGGAAAAACCGGGTTTCTTCATTAATGCCCAAAAAACTTGAAAAAAAGTTGAAAAAAAAGTTGAAAAAAAATGGAAAAAAATTGAAAAAAATAAATTGAAAAAAAAACTTGAAACAAAATTGAAAAAAAATAAATTGAAAATTAAAATGAAAAATAAACAGACAAATAAAAACCTCAAAAAAGCTATAACGGAGCAAGGCCAGAGCTTTGCCCAAGCTTGAAGCATAGCATGCCTTGAGTTCTCACCTGTCAATTGCAAGCAGTTGACTTGTTTTTTTGCAGTGTGCAGTATTGATGTGCACTCTGTGTTAAGTGGATAGTTTTCAAATATATATTTATTTATTGCTGTAAATTGTAAGTCTGTTCAGCGAGGCTACCAGACAAAATGCTAATGATAGTATGTGTGTATAATGATGATGAGATGATAATGAGATGGTGGAATTAGGATACAACTGAGCCGGTGGCAATGGACTATTTATACTAATGTCCACCATTGGTGAGTGTGCACAAGACCGTGAGGCCCTCCTCTCCTGTTGAAGCATTTAAGTATACGTGCTTTATCAGTGCATCCTACTCGCCGCATTCTGTACTTTCCGAGTGTTACTCGGTGTCTCTTAGTTGTCGCACAATCAGCCCAAAGAGCATTTCTCTTACAGGCATTCAACCCTATTGCCGTTTTTACTTTCCCCGCAATTGCTTTTGCATTCACATCTATTAGCTCAGCAAGCTCCTTGCTCGAGCTTTTCCCCCGCTGGTCTGCTTTCTGGCGGCTATACTTCTTTCACCAATGACTAAGGGCCATCTTGACATGCTCCGCATGTTTGGATGCTTGTAGATTGGGTAATTGGGGGTCATCGAGTTCTAGTTCGGAAGCTCGGATGTTGCATTCATTCTGTGACACCTCTTGTGTAATCCCATTCGGTGATCAGGTCAGGAGCATACAGAGATTTGCAGAGGCAATTTGCTCAACATGCCCCCTTGCTCTCGGCTCGATCACTGATAATGGTAAGAGTCCCATCATCAAGGCGAACTTGGTATGTTTCTCGCGGTCCAATGCCTTGGTAAAAATATTGGCTATCATCTCCGTTGGTACGTATTCAATCCTTATTTCTTTGTTGGCTACCAAATCTTTCGTGAAATTGAAATGCACACCTATATGTTTTGTTCTTGCGTGAAATACAGGGTTCTTTGCTAGCTGGATCGCTCCCTGGTTATCCGACCAGATTAATGTTTTATCAGATACCTTTGAGTGGATATCAAAAGTTTACAGAGCCACTGTGCTCCTTGTGATGCCAAAAGATAGGCTCAATATTCCTCTTTGGTGGATGATGAGCTAGGTCCCCCTAACTTCTTGCTTGTCCAAGATACGAGACCACTCCCGCACAGGAAGCTATAACCGCTTGTTGATAAAATTTGCTCATCTTCTGCCCAGCTCGAGTCAACATAGCCAATGATTTCGTGGCCGCTGTCAGGTTGATATAGGATTCCCCAATCTTGTGACCCCTTCAGGTAATGGACAACTCTTTTAAACGCACTCCAGTGAGAATCATTTGGGTTCTCTAGAAATTGTGACAATTTTCCAACCACTTAAGTGATGTCAGGTCTTGTGCACTGCGACAGATAGTTCAATGATCCTATGGCTGATCTGTAATCGAGTCCTTTTTCCTTAAACTCCTTACTTTCTTCTTCCGTGGTTTTGAGTAGCTTAATGTTGGATTGCATTGGTGTTCCAATCACTTCACCGTCCTCAAGTCCATACTCTTCCACAAGGTTTTTGATATAATTTGTTTGATTTATGAACATTTTTCCATTGGTAAGGTAATTGATTTTCATTCCGAGAATGTGATGCGCTGTTCCCAGGTCTTTGATTTTGAAGTCATTCCCGAGATTTCTGATGAGTTTGTCAGTGTTTTCACCGACCAGAATTAGATCCTCTACCCACGCAAATGCCAGATCCCCGTGGTCAGATATAAAAAGGCACGGATCCGCATCACTGATTCAATACCCATGTTCCAGGAACCAGTCAGTCATTGTTGTATACCAACCTCTTGCTGCTTGTTTTAATCCATACAATGTCCTTTTTAGTTTGACAACAAATTTGCTTGGCTCGTTGATCAGAGCTCAAGATAATTCTGTGGTGTAAGCTTCTTGCTTTGTTTCTCTTAGCCATTCAACAAATCCTTCAGGTAGGCTAATATATACAGCTTCATCTTCCTCAAGTTTTGAATTTAGGTATGCAGTAACGAAATCCGCTTGTCGAGGCTGTATCTTTCTCTGAGTTGCATGATACAATATGTATCTCATGGTACTTAGTCGTCCGGTCGGTGAGAATGTTTCTTTGTAGTTGATACCTTCTTTTTGCTTGAACCCTCTAGCCACACATCTGGCTTTTTATCTTTTTAGATTTCCTTCAGTGTTGAACTTCTTATTTAGTACCCATTGGGTGTTAATTAGTGTTTTACTTTTGTCTTGACTAGCTTTAGGAATTATTTTGAATACTCCATTTTCAATAATTGAATCAAGTTCAGTAAAAATTGCCTTTCGCCAGAGGGGCCATTCACAAGACTGTTGAGCAGTTTTAAAGCTGTCCAGTACTATGGCATTTTCCTTTACAAAGGTTTGCATTGTCATTGCCTCAAAATGGAAGTCATCGGTGTTGGAACTTTCAATTTCTTGTTTGACTGCAAGGTATGATGTCCAGTGACCATACCTATCGACCGGCTTCTTTTCTCAGGTGCTTGTTTGGGTTTTCTGTTGAGTGTGGTTTGTCATAGGCTGAATATTAATTATATCTTCCCCACATACACCCCCTTCATTAATAGTCGGCTGATCTGATCTAGGAACTTTGTTGGTTGAGGCTAATACCGGTTCAGGGGTGTTTGGTTGACTATTATCTGCTTCGAACTTGTCTGAGAGTATCTCACCGGGGTTGTCTTTGGAAATTTTACCAAATACGACATCTCTAGAGCAAACAACTTTATTGGTCTCCGAGTTCCATATTTGATAGGATTTCATTTCCTCATTGAATCCAATCAGTATGCCCTTTCTGCATCTTGGGTCCAACTTGCCAATATTCTCAAAATGATGAACGCTGCACCACGCCTCTGTTCCCACAGGTCTAATATTATCTAATTTTGGTTCGGTCCCCCACATCTGTACGTAGGGGTTGGTTTTCTGATTGCGATTATAGAGGAATACAGCCGTTGATACTTACTTAGCCCACAGCTGTTTGGATAATCCCGATTCTATTCGTATGGTTCAAGCCTTTTCCATAATAGTCCTGTTCATTCTTTCGGCCATACCGTTATGTTGTGCTGTGTTTCTGGTGGTTATAAGCTGGGTGATTCCTTTTTCTCCTAGCCAAGTATCCATATTGAGGTTAACAAACTCTCCACCTCCATCGGTAATTATGCGTTTGACTTTCTTTCCTAACTTGTTTTCAATTAAATTGACAATGAATTTCAATTCTTGCTTGGCTTGGCTCTTGACTTTTAGGGTTCTCAACCATGCATATCTGCTAGCTGTATCGACTACTGTTAGGAAATAGAGAGATCCACCCAGTGAGGCCGGTGATATTGGTCCTACGACATCAGCTGATAATTCTTTGACGGCAACCTGGGTTCTCTCTTGTTTATTTGAGAAAGGCTGTCTGGTTTGTTTTCCTAGTTTACATGCTTCACAGTCCACTTGTCCTCCCGGATGTCCCATCCGCTTGTGTTCATCCATGCTGATTTGGCATATATTACGCTTTTGCTCCAAGTTTGGGAAGGGTAACCGGTTCTTGATCTTTCCATCAAAGAGCGTTTTTCCTTCTACGGTGATTTCAAACTGGTCCCCCCTGGTTTTTACAACTTGTGCTCCTCCATTCCACAGAGATTTCTGGGAAATTAGACAATACGGCATTGACAGGACGTGGAATGTATTGCAAAGGGTTATTGTGTTATTATTAGAGGTAAGTACAACGTCTCCTTTCCCAACTATCTCGACACTCCTTCCAACTTCACCTATCTTGGCTTTTCCGTGGTGTTCAACATAATTTACAAAGTCGTCCTTGTTGTTGAACATGTGATCAGAGGCTCCAGAATCTAACATTATTGCATCGGTGGATGCAATTGCATTATTTGCCAAAATGATTCCCGTCATTGCTTGGTACGCCGCAACTTCTTCCTTGCTGTAGAATCCATCGTTCCTAAGGTTTCCAAAAAATCTCAATCTCAGTTCCTATTGGATGATAGAAGCTGATCTCTTCCTCTTTGGTTCCTTGTTCCTTTATAGCTATGAACAATATGTTCATTTCTTCAGCTTCTCCTATGTTTGCTTTGGGCGGAGCGTACTTGTAATTGGTCCAAGGCTTGCGGCATTCTTTAGCGAAGTGCCCGATTATGTTGCGGTTGTAACATTTTCCAGTTCTCTTGGTTGCTTGTTGCCCTACCATCGCGACTTTGTCGGCTTTCTTTAGTTTAAATTGTAAGTAATCTTTTTCTATTTTGCTAATAGCGTCCTTGGTCTTCAATGTTCCGCTATCTTGTATAATGATTCGGAGTAACAATTTGAATTCTTTTAGTAGTTTCTTCAATATTAATAAGGCTAAGACTTGCTCTTTTACGTCAACTCCTGATGTGCAAATTTTGCTGATGCTGTTGCGAACTTCTTTAACAAATTTTTTAGTTTCCTTGAACTCTAAATCAATAAATTCGCCTAACGCAAGCATCTGGTGGTGTGCTTCGCTCCCGGCATATTTCTTTTTAAAGAGTTGCCATAGTTCAAGGCCTTCACCTTCTTTATCGGTCCCAAGTTTGCTATTGACTATGGCGATGTGCTCCTCATCAAGGTGCTTCATGATGAGTATGTATAGTTTCATTTTCTTTTCATCGACGCCTTTGACTGGTTCTCGTTTGACTAACGGTAAACACCCTAAACTGTACATTTCAGCACGCATCATGGTGGCCCATGTTGCGTAGTTCTTGTTGTTCAATCGGTATTGCTTGGTCTTGGAGGTTGATTCCATTTTTTCTGGTGATTGTGCTTGTGGTTGTTTTACCGTACTGATAATGTATTAAGTGGATAGTTTTCAAATATATATTTATTTATTGCTGTAAATTGTAAGTCTGTTGAGCGAGGCTACCAGACAAAATGCTAATGATAGTATGTGTGTATAATGATGATAAGATGATAATGAGATGGTGGAATTAGGATACAACTGAGCCGGTGGCAATGGACTATTTATACTAATGCCCACCATTGGTGAGTGTGCACAAGCCCGTGAGGCCCTCCTCTCCTGTTGAAGCATTTAAGTATACGTGCTTTATCAGTGCATCCTACTCGCCGCATTCTGTACTTTCCAAGTGTTACTCGGCATCTTTTAGTTGTTGCACAATCAGCCCAAAGAGCATTTCTCTTACGGGCATTCAACCCTATTGCCGTTTTTACTTTCCCCGCGATTGCTTTTGCATTTGCATCTATTAGCTCAGCAAGCTGCTTGCTCAAGCTTTTACCCCGCTGGTCTGCTTTCTGGCGGCTATACTGCTTTCGCCAATGACTAAGGGCCATCTTGACATGCTCCGCATGTTCGGATGCTTGTAGATTGGGTAATTGGGGGTCATTGAGTTCTAGTTCGGAAGCTCGGATGTTGCATTCATTCTGTGACACCTCTTGTGTAATCCCATTTGGTGATCGGGTTGGGAGCATACAGAGATTTGCAGAGGCAATCTGCTCAACACTCTGATGTATGTTCCAGGGTGAGTTTTGACGGAAATATTCCTGTAGAAAGGAATCCTCAATCAGTAAAGTCTTTCACTGAGAGGCTTGCTGTTAAGTGCATCCAAATCAACAACCAGTGTTAATAGGCAACTAGGGAATAACTCACCTAGGTTCGTGAGAATCCCTGGGGATTGAATGGTTAACAAGAAAGGATACTTTAGCAGAATTGTTGATAGTGATCCAGTATTGTTGATGGGTGGAATATGAACTGTAAGTCAGACTACTACAATTTTTAATAGGCTGTCACAGGGTTAATATATTCTGGGGATTAATCACTCAGAGAGCGAGTGATTAAATATTCAAGGAATAACCCCAAGGGTACCTGTAAGTGCTCACAGCCATGTGCAAATACAGGGGGCTTTGGGGAGGAACAATCTCTAATGAAGGGGATCTGTAATAATAGACCCTCTAAGGAAAGCATAGCCTTGGCCTAGATGGATATTAGCATTAGACTAGTTGTTCAGCTAGTCCTGGGACTAATTCCTGGGCTACTCTGATCCAAGAGTAGTAGATCTGCCTGGGTAAATCAGAGTGTAATATAATTATTATACTATGAAGAATAATACATAATAATATGGAGTATTAATACAACTAACCTTTGAATTGGTTAATAATACTATGGAGTATTAATACATTTAACCTTTGAATGGTTATGTAATAAAAAGTTCCAATACCATATTAATATTGTATGGGCGCTGTTAAAAGGTAACAATAAGGGAAGGTAGTGTACTGTAATTGAAAGATAAGTTAATGTAGCTGAGTGCTACAGATAAGAGGGCTTATCTGTAAAGCACGTGTAACTTGAAGTTACTTGGGACATTTCAGGTACTGTGACATGGGCTCTGTGGCTGACAATATTTTTGAGCTGATGGGCTTGAAGGACAACTGACCATCTGATGAGTGATTTCTGGAATGTTGATGAATCTTTTCATTTTTATTCTTTGCAATGTGAAATGTCTCAGAATCAATTGTAATGGCTTGGTGTTTCCGCATTGAAGGTACGTGAGGCTTGAGAATTTCAGCCCAGTTTTGAGATTGACCATACAAAGCTCAAGAGTGCCATGAGATTATCAAGGCTATTTTGTATTAGGGTGCCAGTGAGGCAGAGACTTCTTCCAAAGCGCAGGGCCTGTATTGCAAGTTGGGTTTTTGATTCTGTATTTTGGATTGCACTGCAAGAAAAGCCAATTATTTTCCATATACATATAATCTTTGGAAGCTATTTAAGGATATAGAACTCACTGCACTTCATCAAGAATTACAAAAAACCAAACCCTGTAAAGGAGCAGTGAGGCATCTGATAAAAGGGTATTTTTTTAAAGTCTTTGAATTGTATCCTGACTATTTCATAGGAGGTAATAATAATTGCTGCAGAGTCAATTGAACTGGTTGATATTCCATGACACTTCAATCCATGATACTTGATGAATCCCATTGATACTTTGGTTGTATGCTTGATTAACTCATTACACCAGTTGTTGAGGAGTCTTGCGGGGCAAACAATGAGAGTAGTTTGAGAGGGGTAATTTGCAACTGTTGATGGTTGAGTTTGAGCTGAATATTTCATTGCTTGTTCCAATTTTCTTCTAATCAAGGATATAGATTGAAGTTATTTTCCAAGTCCCATGTTATCTGCAAGAGTTGAACCAAGTGGGTGTCAGCCACAGAGCCCATGTCACAGTACCTGACATGTCCCAATTAACTTCAAGTTACACATCTTTTACAGATAAGCTCCCTTATCTGTAACCTTCTCTTACATTAACTTATCTTTCAATTAATGTACATTACATTCTCTTATTGTTACTTTTTTACAGCGCCCATACAATATTAATATTGTATTGGCACTTATTACTTAACCATTCAAAGGGTAAATATATTAATACTCCATAGCATTATGAACCAATTCAAAGGTTAATTGTATTAATAATCCATATTAATATTAAGCGGTTCAAAGCTTAATTATTATGTATTAGTATTCAGAGCATAATAATTATATTACACTCTGATTTACCCAGGAAGATCTACTACTCTTGGATCAGAGTATCACAGGAATTAGTCCCAGGACTAGCTGAACAACTAGTCTAATGCTAATACCCATCTATACCAAGGCTAGGTTTTAATTAGAGGATCTATTATTACAGATCCCCTTCATTACAGATCTTTCCTCCCCAAAGCCCCCTGTATTTGCACATGGCTGTGAGCACTTACAGGTACCCTTGGGGTTATTCCTTGAATATTTAATCACTCGCTCTCTAAGTGATTAATCCCCAGAATATATTAACCCTGTGACAGCCTATTAAAAATTGTAGTAGTCTGACTTACAGTTCATATTCCACCCATCAACAATACTGGATCACTATCAACAATTCTGCTAAAGTATCCTTTCTTGTTAACCATTCAATCCCCAGGGATTCTCACAAACCTAGGTGAGTTATTCCCTAGTTGCCTATCAACACAGGTTGTTGATCTGGATGTGCTGAACAGCAAGCCTCTCAGTGCAAGACTTTACTGGTTGAGGATTCCTTTTACAGGAATATTTAGGTCAAAACTCACCTTGGAGCACTCATCAGGGTGCTAATCAATGCAGTACAGCTACTGTAAGTGACCACACTCTGACAGTGGGCTTCATGGTTTATCCAAATTGTCACAGAATTCAATCTTGATTCTGCTGACTTTGTGTTCCCAAGTGTAAAATTTGTTTTGAACTGATTTTGCTGATAAGGATTTATGAGATTCACAATCAATGAGAAAAGACAGTCCTTCTGCTTGATGTGGTAAAAAGATGTCTTGAAAATATTTGCAGGTAGATAAACAGGTTGTAGATCACATCCACTAGATATTGTCAAAAGCTGTGGGTAAAATTTCAAATTGCTGATATCTTTAGCTTATGTGATCATATCCAGTGGTATATTTGAAATCTGCCAGCCAAGGTGTTGATCAGATAGATAATCCTTGGGTGTCTTTGGGAATATTTTGATTTTAATCAATTCATCTAGGATTTGTCTTGTATTTTTTGTAGTGACAAATAAAGTCAATGCAAGATTCAAATTTGCAGTTGGAGTTGATTCAAGATGTAAAATACTTTCAATCCAAAGATATTGATTTTGATCTGAAGTTGAGATTCCTCCACCAAGGGGACCAAATTTGGTTGGATTTTTAATACGTCTAAGGATAAATTTGTTTACAGGGCATGGAATATAGCATATCTCATTGGGAGAGAATGGAATGTTGATTGCAATTTGGTTCCCGTGCAGATATAGAGTTGTCCAGCAAGTGGCTTGATTTTGCTGAAGCTGAATAAGTGGTTGTTTCTTTGGCTTGGAGAACATAAGTAGATTACACCAAGAAAAACAAGGTATTCCACCATGATGAAGTGGTAGGGAATCCATATCACAAAGATTGATTTCCATACATCTGCTTCACATATCTGATGTTCCCGATTAAAATAAAAGTGAAAAATGCTTCAGGGCACATGCATATCATGGGTTGACATCAAGAACATGTCCTATGAAACATGCTACATCTTAGAAATTTTTGAAAAATTGTATTCAATAAGAACCTTCAAATCAGATTCCTGAGAATATACATCTGCAAAAAAACCTCCATATCTCCTTGGGGGAAATTTGGGGGTTTCCTCTTGGGGCTGGCTAAACGCACGCCTGATTTGGAGGCGTGCATGTCCAGTGGGGGTGTGCACAACTGTGCACACCTCAATTCGATGTGTGCGCGCCTTCACAGGCCCCATTGGGTGTGCACACCTCCAAATGAGGTGTGCACAGTTGCGCACGCCTCTGTTGGAGGTGTGCATAGGCGCGCACGCCCCTCTGTTGGAGGTGTGCATAGGCGCGCACGCCCCAAACTGGGGCCTGCGCCCCAGCTCGTCGGGAGGCCTTGCCGACAAGATGGGAAGCTTCCATCTCATCAGGAGGCCTTCCCGACAAGATGAAAGCTTTCCATCTTGTTGGGATAGCCTCCCGACAAGATGGAAGCTTTCCATCTTGTCGGGAAAGCCTCCTGACAAGCTGGGGCGCAGGCCCCAGTTTGGGGTGTGCGTGCCTATGCACGCCTTGGACTTGAGTTTGGGAAGGCCCCACCTTTGCCAGTGAGCCGTGCACAGTTGCACACGCCTCCTCCAGGGCGTGCACAGTTGCGCACGCCTCCTCCAGGGCGTGCACATTTGTGCACACGTCAAAGAGGGCCTGCACGGCCCTGCACACCTCAGATTGAGGCGTGCACGTCCATGCACACGCTTGCGGAGGCGTGCGTTTATTAAAATTGGGGCGTGCATTTAGCCTGCCCCTTTCCTCTTTCCTCTTTTTTTTTTTTTTTTTTTTTT
>LUKR01001791.1:0-11388 GCA_019395275.1 Puccinia brachypodii
ATCTCCCTCCAGAGTAGTTTCACAACGGTTATCAAATCAGGGCTGAGGTTTGCAATAACAATAACCAGTGACATAGGGAAAAAAATAAAAATAAAATACATGTACATTATTCTGACCCAAATGTAAATAACAAATAACAAAGTCCTGGTAAAAATAACGGCCAATACAATAATGGATATAGGTGAAATATTGTATTTCATTGTATTGGGTCACCGTTGGTATACACATTGGTGATCATGACACCCTGATTGTAGTGTTGGATAGACTTTGAGATGGACCATTATGGTTATTTATGCCTGTTTCCATACCAAAGGTGCATATATACACAACATACATATACAGCTGGACACTACACCATTACAAACTGAAGAGAACACAATTGACAGACCTTACAGAAATTGTTACATAGGAAGGTACATGTATTATGTTCTTTTTTATTCATGAATCCTGGGACAAACTGACAGAGGAAGGAAATAGTGGGAAGAGGAGGCAAGGCTTTGAACCCCAAAGACTGTCTTGGAGGTAGTAGAAACACTAATCAGGAAGTGATGATAGGATACATGGAATATGGTAGAAGATGGCTTGGTTACATAGCAACATTTCACAGCAGGCTGTGTGATCCACAAGGAATGTTTGGTAGTGTGGCTTAGATACCTAGCAACAGATTCCATGGGCTAATGCAGTGTGTAGTTTAGCCTAACAACCAAACACCTGATGCTGTGTACTTGCATGGAAGATCTACATAAGTGGATTAGTTACCTGGTGGGTCATAGTAATAGGTTGTTGAGTTTGAGCTCTAGGAAATAGAATGTGGCTTGGTTACCTTGACAACCAATGCTGCAACAGATACAATATCTCCTATGTATTTTCATATGTATCTGCCTACCAAGAAACAATTTTATCCGCCCATTGTGGTTTCTTTGAGAGTGAAAAGTTAAACATGTGGTTTTTAGCCATGCAACTTGAGAGAATTTCTCATGATACACACAGTGTATTGTATCTGTTTCAGCGTTGTGAAAACTGATTACACTTTGCTGTGTATATGACCTAACATTCTCCTGCAGCAGGAATCCCTCACTCTTCAATATCAAAGAAGGCCCTCTCTCCCCTCAGATAAACTTTTAATCATCAGTCTCTTGGAGCAGTAATTGATCCTGAGCTACTAGAAGTGTTCTGGAGTGTCAGTAAATGAGTGGTGTTTGAGCGTTTTTTATTTAGTAGTAGTAGTGGTAGTAGTATTAGTAGCATTAGTAGCATTGGTAGTAGTAGTAACAACAGAATTAGAAACTTTATTAGTAGTATTAACAGCAACAAGTAGTAGTAGTAGTAGTGATCTCATCAACCATCCTCATTCACATTCCATCCATACAGGCTTTTATCAGAATCATATTTATATAGTATTATACTGCTCTTAATAGGTTATTTTTATCTATTTTTACATGATTACAACCACTGGTGTTTCATATCTTCTTACCCACTCATATCATCAACCCCCAAGCTGTGTTTATCCTAATAAACCCCATTGGGTTGTTCATTCCAAATTAGTTTCTCTATAAGAGATCCAACAGAGCATTGATTTAATTGATCTAGGTCTGGTAGGGATTCCTGTCCTTAGTAACTCTATCTTGGAATCAGCCACCCTTTCTAAATGATTGATTTTAAGATTCCTTACATATTTGTATCGTACTATAGAGGGGCAGGTCTTTCAAACCACCCGTAAGTTGTAATAGCCTTTCAAACTATTCTACAGTTTATTTCCCCCTCAAAGAACTGCCAATCTCCAATATTTCCATTTCTCCCAAAGGAGTTTCTACACTGTTATTTGTAGTGCAACTTGAAAGCCTTAATGATGCTGGCATCCATTGTCTGAATATGGGTGGTCAAGTTTTGAGAAAAGAACTCTATTCAAATGTTTGAGAGACCACCTTTGGGGAGTGAATGCCAGGAAGTTTAAGATTTCAGCTCAAAGATGTGTTGCAATGAGTGTGGGCTGTTCTCAATGAAAAAGAAACCGGACAGAGGAGCGGCCAAAGGTGGCACTAGTGGGAAAATGCTCAGAATCAATGCTTTAATTTCAAAGGGAAAGAGTGAATTTAAATAGAGACAACTGGAGAGCCCCCTTACAAGACCCAAAGGGGGCCTGGGAAGACAGGACAAAAATAGGAACAGGACATGTGGCCAGACAGGACAGGAATAGGCCAATCAGCTGGAAAGGATGACCTGGTCAGACTACTATAACTAGGCCACTTGGCCGGACTACAAACTACTAGGCCACTTGGCCAGACTACAAACTACTAGGCCACTTGGCTGGACAAAACTACTACTTCAACACTTGGCCAGACTAAAAAATACTAGGCCACTCAGCCATAATACTAAGATCAGAGATGGCACTTTGGCACCTGTTGAGGGGTACCTGCCACACTTCAGAACATTCCCAGCAAACCCCCAGCCACAAGCAATGCAAGTGGAGGGTGCAGTACTTAGCCTTGGTCATTAATGCACCCTCCACCGGCATGGCTGGTGGCGGGTGGTGTGCTGGGAACATGATGAAGTGTGGCAGGTACCCCCCAAAAGGTGTCAAAGTGCCATGTCTAAAGTCTAAGATGTCATTTGACAAAAGAAATGATAGGCCACTTGGCAGGAAAGCTTGAATGGAGCTACTCAGTGTAACAAAAAAAAAGGCGAGCTGAGAGTTCAGAATTCTGACACAGAAAAGATATCCACTAAGATCAATATTTTTCTCTTTTTGCTCTTCATTTGACTATTGAATCAAGTTATGCAGTTGTGGAATATTTCTGTAGTCATCCATGCCCGTTTGTTGAAATGGTAGTCAAATCCAAGGGTAACACCAGACTTCTTTTTGAAGGCCTTTGGTTTGGCCCACTTCCCAATTATAAGCAAAGGTTTTTTTGTGGAGCCATCAGAGTTTGCTGCTACAGAAATAGTTATCCTAGTCTTGCTGGCTTTCAGGCCGCTACACTTCTCTTTGGCTAACCCCCAATCAGGGGGCATACTATCATGAAGAGGTGCAGGTTGATCAGTTGAGGATCTCAACAAAACATTGGGAAGTGAACTCCCCAATAAAACATGACTTTCTCATCCATGTTCCAAATATCCCTGTGAGAGTATTCCTTGCTCAGTCCAGACACCCGCTTTCTCTCATCTTCAACGACTTGCTTGTCTTCCTGTGCGGCTTCACCGTGCTTTGTGAAATATTGAAGCTGGTGACAAGCCTTGAATTGTGTGAGCCATCCTTGACTTAAGCTGAGCCATTTTTCTGACAGGATCTTCTCCATGCTTGAAAATTCTTGCAACTTAGCACAAATTAAATCTCCACTGATCACCATATTACTGTGAAGTGCTTGGGTCACCCATTGATCAAGTATCTCCTCAATCTGTGGGAACTGAGTGAACCTTAAATTCTTTTAATGGGAAGCAGCCATTTCTGCTTTCTGGAAAATTTGATCCTCATTGGTAACCCAAGATGAGACAAGTGGCTGTTTGAAGACAATATCAGGATAGATATTGGTAAAAACTTTGGCAGTCTTTTTTTGATTCTCACTGTTCTTCTTATGCTAGTCAAGGACCTCTATTTTCTTGGGCAATTGTTGCTTGGACCGGTATGGAGCTCCTACTGTGTGTACAGTAGGCAGCGTGGTGAGGGGAAGTTGCTGTTGAGGCTGCCCTCAAGTTGATCCAGAAAAGAGAGGTAGGGAAATAGGCGGGCAGTTTGGAAGGGATTGATGAGGAGGGAAAAAAGGGGGTTGGAATACCCCTTGGCAGGTTTGTTTTGAGGAGAAAGAGAGAGATACTAAGCTTCAGCTTAGCAGGATGTGATCTAAAAGGGGTGGTGATGCTGGAGATACTGCCAGCGGAGAAAGGAATCTAAACGGTGAAAATCTTCTGAGAATTAATATTGATGGGGGTTCTGCGTGGGATCAGCAACTGCCATGCCTCCCTGTCACATGAATTCAATCCTAAACTCATGCTCTAGGGGGGAACATGTCACAGATTTATCATCATTTCCTCTAAAGAAAAAGAAACCGAGGAACAGAAAAACAAACACACAAGAAACATAACACAAGGCACTACACAACACCAGGAGAAGATAAAGAAACCAACCAAATAAAAGAAGATAGCACTAACAGAAGAAAATAGAGTCTGATAAAAGAAAAAGAAAGAAGAAAACCAAACAGGAGAACAATAAATCAATATAAAAGAAAACTTATATCTTAGGACCATGAAAAGTAGAGGTGTTCTTGAGGAAAGGATTCAGACAAATGAGAAATAGAAAGAAAAGGTAAGGCCTTGTTTGGCAGCACCGTGATTTAATATTTGTGTGACCCCCGTGGTATAAATTGGGCCCCCAAAACCTGATTGTCACACTAAATTTGAGATGTCCAATCAGCCCCCCAGTGGAAACCCCCTATGACAAATAACAAATCACAGTGCTGCCAAACAGGGCCTAAAAGAAAAAGAAAGAAGATAACCATAAAGAAACCAACATTCCAGAAGATTGAGGGATTAGAAGGCAGAGAAAGATGAGGAAGAAAGAGAAAGGAAGAAAGGGAAAGAAAAGAACACTGAGAGAAATCTTGAGCCTTGAGTCTTGAAAATATTGAGATAATTTCTTGAGGTGATAATCTTGAAGAGGGAATCTTGAGGAGAGGATTGTTTGAAAGGTTTATTGATTTTATAGCTGGTAACAGATAGCATACCACACCGGTTTTGTTGATGACTTTGATGCTGAGTTCAGATTCAACTTCTGCTTGACCAAATGTTTCTTCTTTGTCTGAGGGGCTGTGTTCTGTTCTTTCTTCTTGTCACACGGTGGTGTGTGATCCTACAAATTCCTCATGTGAGCTGGCCTTTCAGCCAGTCTCATAGCCTTTTGGTTAAGGAGGGCTGCTTGTCCAATCAGGAATGCAAGTGTGTTACAGTAGACTGGCTGACCCTGTTGCAGGTTTGATTTGCAATTGAGACAAGTAATCAAAGCTCTGCTTGTCCTGGTTAACAATCATTGGGTTTTCTGACTGTAGGCAGCAAGATACTCCAGTATGTTGGTGGTTCCTTGTAGTGTTCCAGAGTGTGACGGAATATGGCCCCATGATGAGGAACATGGGTTAGTGCCACCAGCCGTAGCACATTTGGGACAAAGTGCCTCTAAAACCGGGGGTACTGTCACACGGTGGTGTGTGATCCTACAAATTCCTGATGTGAGCTGGCCTTTCAGCCAGTCTCATAGCCTTTTGGTTAAGGAGGGCTGCTTGTCCAATCAGGAATGCAAGCATGTTACACTTCTTTGACAAAGGAGTCTTTGCGGTTGTTTTTTCTGGAAATTTTCATTTGATTTCTGTGATTTGGAAGGCATCAATCTTCTTGATTATATCAATGTTGATTAGCCAGATTGATATGTGCCAACCGGCAGGTGAAATGTCTTCAGCTGTTCCATAAATATAAACTTGTTAATCAAGTTTCCCTTGTTGTTGAGGCACTCCTCTTCTTTGCTTTGTAAGACTACCATTTTTCATGTCAGCATTCAAAATTGCCTTCTTCTTTTCAGCCTCAGATTTCATTGCAACATAACGCTTCTCCAGGATGTTGAGTGCTATTTTATCTATTGAATGTTGAAAAGAGTGTTTCAGACAGATTGATAAGATGTTTCATTGCAAAATACATATTTAGGGGTTGGTTGTGCTTCCATTTCATCCTTAATATTGAGAGCAAGATTTGGGGGAGCAAACTGGGGGAGGGAGGGGGAGAACACATCATACAAGTTCTTGCCTATCAAAATAAATTCAAGCTGCTTTGTCCAAGAAAGTAAAGCAATTGAACATGCATAGTGTGAGAAAAGAAAAATTTGATTACTCTTGCACTGTGATAGCTAAAGAAGCCTTGGGAAAATGTCCCTCTTAACCGGGGGCTATAGGGAATTATGGGTTAAGCAGGAAGACTTTAGTCCAACAACACCATATAAAGATTGAATGGACAGTAAAAGATATGATATGGATCATTACTATACAAGGGACAAGGAAAAAATCTAGTTATAAGAAGATAAGTTGCATCATTGGCTCTCCCTCTTTCTCTATAACAGTTGCCAACAGGTGTCAAGTGCCATCTCTGAACAGGTTCATTGATTTTGTGGAGTGAAAGCATCCATATAAGTATCTGTCAGCTTTTTAGTGTTTGTTTTTGTGTTTTTAGTATTTCTATTTGTTTGATCAGAAAGTCAAGAAAAAAATAAGAAGCAAAGAGGGAACTAGTAAATAGTAATAGTAATAGTATAGTAGTTATTAGCATTAGATAAATATCTATAAGCTTTAATGGTTTCTAGGGGTAATTATTGTAATCCTAATCGAGCAGCAAACTACGAAAACAAACCAAGACGAAGATAGGAAGCCAAGAGAAACTATAAGTCAATTTTTCAAGAATGCATAAGCAAAAAAAAAAAAGAGAGACGACTGACCTCAGGATAATTTTCCATGAAATGCAACTGAGCGAGAGCGGCGACATGAAACTGGCAAAACTGAGAAAGTCCAAGCTCAGTCATAGCGACATCAATACCTTTTTGGTACCACTTCAGAGCCTCATTAATCTCGTTAGATTGCAGCTTGAATTGAGCTAAGTGTTGGATAGCCACTTCGCAATTCGCGTCGATCTCTAGGGCTTTCATGCAGCATTCTGTGGCCGTTTGGACGTCTGATTTGGAGGTCGCATAGACTAAGGCTTTGTTGACCCATGGTAATACGTTCTTCGGTCCCGTCCTGCATCACCAAGAAAATCTGGTCGGTTCTGTGGGTGATGTATGTAGGACGGAAGGTTGGGGAGCTTACCTGTTCTCTTCTAGTTGAATAGCCGAATCGAATCGCTTCAAGGCCTCATCAAAGTTCTGTTCAGCGAACAACAACTCTCCGAAATAGTTATGAACTTCAGGCGAAGTAGTTTCCGAGCCATCCTCAGCGACCAGGTATTTCTTAAACATGTCCATAGCTTGAGAGACCTCTCCATTTTTGTAAGTGGCCACGGCGAGTTGAACGTGGGAGAAGATGAAGTGAGGATCGAGTTCGATAGATCTCCGATAATCCTCGATCGATAGATGGTGTTGTTCGGTCACATTGTAGACTTGACCTCGATGGTAGTACACATCCGGGTCATTGGGGTCGATCTTGAGAGCTTGATCAAAATCGTTCATCGCCGTCTCCAACGATCCTAATTCCATATTCACTGACGCTTTTCGTATCCACGCTTGGATTAACTGAGGTTGTTCATTTAAAGCCTCATTAAATTCGGCTAGTGCTTCTTGGGGTTGGCTCATCAGGAACAAAAACGTGGCTTTCATGAGATGTCCATGTGCTCGAAGTTCACTCGTACTAGGTACTTGTAAGACTGCCTCCTGGAATAGTGTGCATGCATGATTGTAATCAAAGTTCGCTAGTGCGTCGTATGCCATCATCAACGTGTTATCGGCTTGATTAGGTTCGGCGGGTAACGGTGGCTTCGGTTCTAGATTGATTGGTGTCAGAATTTTTCAAACTTTGTGTGGGGTTAGATCGGGTGAGAGGTGGTAGAGACATACTCTGTCGGAATGCATCCAAATAGGCTCGAATAATCATGTTAGAAGGTAACCTAGGACCGCGTTCCTTTACGAAAAAGTCAGTGTGCAGTAGTTCATCTATCATAAAATGAATATATATATATATATATATATACCTGGATGATCGACCTTGCTTTTTCACCAGCGTATCTCTTCATAACCCGATCGGCTGTCGCCCCTTTACTATCTGTTTTGAACTCGTCCAAGATCACACAGGCAGTGAAATCTGTATAATCACATTACTTTAGCAATTTATTTATTTTTTGAGAGGGGTAGGAAAGAGAAAGAACTCTTTACTGACCACATAAGGCCTTGAACAGGTTGTCTTCTCCACCTAACAGTTCACGAGCTGAAGCTCTACGATTTAAAGCCTTGATATAATGTTTATCTAATCGAAGTGCTTCTGAGCAATCCTTAACGACAGCCTCGGGGTCATTAAGATAAGTGTAACCTATTTAGTCCGCAAGTTAGATAATTGAGCAATCTGTTGATATGTTAATAAACTTACAAGCGGCTCGATTGCTGTAATATACCGCCTTTTGTTCACATTCGATCGCTTTGGAATAGTACTCGATTGCTTTCTGATAATCTTTTGCTTGATAGGCTTTATTCCCGTTAGTCTTTAAGATGAATGCGTATCTAGATCTTGTTTCTTCCGGTAGAGTTTCGATGACCTCCTTTGAGAAATGGATCGGATCTGAAAATATCCCTGATATCGTCAGTATATATGAAAATGCGAGCGAAGTGAATTGCAAACCGACCATCTTCGTTATCGTGTTCTGGATCGCTCTTTTGAGAGGTTGAGGGAGGTAGGGAGACGTTCTTCTTCCTATTCTTTTTCGATTTCTTTGGTTTCTTTGAGCCGTTCTTCTGTGAGCTACTGTTGCTGTTGCCCCTGGTGTTGCTAGTGCTGGTAAGGTAGATTGTCCCAGCCGTGGCAGCGATTGCGATGGATAGAGTGATGAGAAGTGCTCGTCTGTTGTTGTTTACGAAGTCGGTGAGCCTGTTGACCGGTGTTGATGTTGTTGTTGTTGCGCTCATGCTGTGTTTATTTTTTTATTTTTTATTTTATTTTTATTTTTATTTTTTTTATCGGCGAGGGTGGGTGGGGGTGGGTGGTGGCTGGCTGGCTGACATAAGCAGGCCAAAGTGCATATATCCACTTTCCTAACTATTTCCTATTTCCCACAAACTCAGCAGCAACCACGATGGGACTACTGACGATAATCAGGAAGCAGCGGAGGAAGGAGAGGGAGATGCGGATTCTGATGCTGTACGTAAACAAACATCCGAGCTGAAAACAAAAACTAACCATTCATGCGGATATCAGAGGACTCGACAATGCAGGCAAGACGACGATCGTAAGGAGACTCAAAGGCGGACAAGATCTCTCCCAAATCATGCCCACTCTCGGATTCAACATCGACACTTTAATCCATCGATCATACTCACTCAACATATGTTGGTTGGTCGGTCATATCCTCATCATGAGCTCACAAAGAATATGTGGAACTCAAGTTTGTATGATTTATCTTTGCAGGGGACGTCGGAGGACAAAAGACCCTAAGACCGTATTGGAGGAACTATTTCGAAGCTACGGATGCGCTCATCTGGGTCATCGATTCTACCGATAAAGCTCGTCTCTCAGACACCTCGATCGAATTAAACCAACTACTATTAGAAGAGGTAAAAATTCAATCAATCAACCCATCCATCATTTCATTTTGCATTAATTTTGAGCCTCTTTGGGACGTCTGTTTTCTGTATTTATAGCGGTTGGCTGGTGCGTCGTTATTAGTCTTTGCCAATAAACACGACTTGGATGGAGCCCTAACAGTCAAAGAAATAGAAGACGTGAGAATTCCATCTACACAAAAAAAAATGAAGTAAGGAAATTCTAATATGGAAAGATTTATTTTCAGACGCTTGATCTACAATCCAAACCAACCGGACACCGATCACTAGTCATGGCTTGTAGCGCGATCACCGGTATGAACGTGGTCGAAGGACTCGATTGGGTGGTCGATGAGGTTGCTAGTCGGTTATATTTACTTCAGTGAAATAACCCTACCAAGCATGCCCGGGAATGATCGGAGTTGTTGTAATATACCCTCTCTTTTTCCTTTTGCTTTTGTGTTTAAATTGCTTTTTTCTCTCTCTGTAGATCACTTTCACACAATATACGTTGTCCCTATTACACACTCCTCCTTTGTTGTTGGTGCTCCCGCTCCCGCAGTGCAATCAGATTTATGTATATATATCGGAGTGAGCTCACCACAGCCCAATACCCCCCATATTATCATGCACGAGCGCAAAATCTAAAGCATGGATGACCTAAACTATCATAGATGAGTGCATCAGTCCTTTGGTCAGTTAGTTTTTTTTTTCGTTTGTTTATAGTGGTCCCAAATCTGACCCACTACAAAACTATTCTGTATAATATGTGCACTCCACAGGATCGATCGAGTCAGTGTGAAGTGCGCAACTCATTGTCGACGAAGTGCTTTACGCCATCAAGGATTCAAGCAGCCCAGTCAGCCGAGCTGGTATGGCTTGACAAATTGGTCCCGATGAGACATCCGCGACGCATCTGGGGCGCTGCCAGCTCACCCTCGTCACTGTGGGTCCCTGGGGCGCCACCGTACCGGGTCCAAAAGGCACATCAGTGTCGATGGCGTCTCTGGGGTGGTTGAGCAGATTTCGATTCGCCCGGTTGTTTATTTATTATATTGTAGCTAAGTTCCAATCGCCTGTACTGCCCGGTACATGCCAGGGTCACATGAGAAGTATCCCTTCTATGCCACAACTTCATGTGCGAAAGTCAAGCAGACTTGAGGCTGTGGCAGGGTGGAGTGGATCATCAGGATGTGGCGGCACGGGAAAGCCCCTGGAAGCCAACAGTGCTACCTTTTCCTCTGAAGCAATGCATAGCTCTTCGGGCCATAAAAAGGTGAGCGAGAGGGGCAGGATCAACCATCATCTCATCACACATCTCCTGCCGTTGTGGAGTTCCTACGTCCAACATTCACATCATTACCGTACCTCAACGTGCAATGCACTTCTCAACTCTTGCCTATATCCTCATTCTGGCCTCAATCCACTGTGGCGTGACTCATGCCTTTTCTTGCAAAGATCCGAACCACCCAGGTCGTCCATACCAACCTCTGTGTGCGAGAGCTGCAAAGGCATCAGATATCACCGGCAACGGGTTCCCGAAATTCAAAGCACGGCTAGCGAAACTTCGAACCATCTGTAAGCCTGCTCCACATTTCCCCCTTCGCTATCAACTTTCCACCACCGCCAGGATAATCCTCACATCCATGTGGCTCACTCAATTCTTGCCATCCCCTCATGTAGTTGCACCTGCTGCACCTAAACAGGGCGCCTTTACTTGCGATAACGTGAAGGTTAACGGTTTCCCCTCGGAGAAGAATAAGTGCTGCCGCTTCCGGCAGCCGGTTGAACCTGTGCGTCCTACTTAGCTTTCATTTTCACTCTCCTTCAATATGGCTACAACTAATGCGCCAATCCTACCTCTATTCAAATCAGGGAAAACACGCTAAATATGGCGATATGGACGTACTTGAACGTTGCTACGACCCACAGCCCATTGGCTCTTCTCACACATCCTCATGACTAGTTCAAAAATTGTGCTTCTCATGTATTGTAACATTACTGGCTGTAAATTTTCGTTTATCAATTCATCAGATTTTCACTTTTTATTTACTATCTCAAGACCATCAATTTTGGATTTCAAGGCAAGTTAAAAAAATGGAATGATTGAAATATAGAGC
>LUKR01001793.1:0-11382 GCA_019395275.1 Puccinia brachypodii
TGAGGTTGATGGTTTTTCGGCAAGTTTGGGATCAAAGATGCCGGCTGGAGAAAAAAGAAATCATCAGCTGGATGGAAGTATGTGTGGAATGTAACAGCTGAACACTTACTTTCAGGCAGAGGAGGGAGGACTTCGACAACCAGATTGATTGCTTGCTGTATTTGACCGGGGAAAGGGGAAAAAAATGTCAGCCAGTTGACTTGACGTAGACATGCAGGGCCCAGACAAAAGGAAACCAACTTTCTCTCTTTGCGCATCAAGGCCTGTGTGGTTACTGACGAGTTGCTGGTTAACTCAAGAGCAAGATCGTGTTCATCTGGGATTTCTGGTGGCATCTGGCCAATCAAAATACCATAGACTGTATCAGCAAGACCAGCATCCAAGAGATTTGTTGCGACTTCTGGACTACTTCGGCCGATGTTGTTGAAAGATTTGAGGATCACAGAAAAGATATTGTCACTAATTTTGGTTCCGCCAACCGGCGAGAGAAGAGCAGTCAGAGACGACAGGGCGTCCGGCGTTGGCAGTTGCTGGAGCTTGTCGGGATGATGATGATAAGAATTGGTTACGCGGGTGATGGCAAGAACAGCTTGCTCAGACACTCTTTGATATGATAAGATGTTGCGCAAGATTGGGAATACATCCCTAACCATCTCGAAACTTTTGCTCGATATGGAACTACAGCAATTAGCAGCTGCTGTGACGGCCGTACGTTGAACATTGGTAGAGAAAAGTCGAGATATTGTAGGAGTGCTGTCAGTCCTCCCTCCCGAACGATTGACGAGGGCAGCTCTTCTGAGATTTTTTCAAGGGTCTGAAAAGCAATACCAAAAAGGGGTTGAGTGACCCTCAAGATGCATGACGAGAACTGTGCTTACACTTAAGGATTGCTCCGCCAAGTCGATGAAGTTGATTTCGAGCAATTTGGCGCATACAACCGGCACCGCACCGTGGTGAACGACAGTATGTGTACTGCCTGGCAGTGCTTCCATTAAGTTGGCCAAGCAGCGAGAGGGCAACAACATCTGCTCAACGTCTGAGCCCGAACTTGGATGATTATATGAGCTTGAGCTGCTGGCTGTGGCTGTAAGGGCTGCGACCAAGGCAACTTCGTCTTCTTCTTCGGATTTGCTGTGGCCATTCTCCCCACGCAGGATGGCGACCAATTCGCGAGCAAAGGAATTTGTTTTAAAGTAGCTAGCTAGAGTATCTTCGGTACTGACGGCCAATATTTCTGCCAGCTCTTGCAAAGCTGCCAAACGACTCGTCGATGATCCGAAGCCTCGAGCTTTGAGGGATTGAAGTATATTCTTGAGACGGTGGGTAAAGCCGGCCATGATCCCACCTAGACCATGTAAGCCGCTGATACCCATGGCTAGGCCGCCTGTAACGATAGTATTAGTAATACACAGCTGCACTGGTTGGTGGGCTGGCCCAGTTGTACACACACCAGTTAACATCTCAAAAACGCAAAAGAAAGCACCCACACAAACCTGGAGTGCAGAAAACAAATGTCAACTTGAAAATATAGTAGCTTTAGGCACCAATAAGACCCCCATGTCCTGTAATCCATACCTCTTTGCATAAGACATACAAATTTTGGGATCTATTTTTGAATTCAAAGCCCTTTTCTTTGGGTCTCTACTTGTTTCTTCACATGTTCAATTAAGCAAGCAAGTTCTTGGAAATGATAGTGTTGATACCAAGCGGTTATAAGGAATGCCAACTTGCTTTTAAGACTAGGAATTCTCTTATCACTAGAAAAGAATTCAATCAATTCCTTTTCAACTGGTCCAAAGAACCTCAGTGAATCTTCCTCGGGCATCTGACACCACGGCGACTTTTTTCCTTTGATCGGAAGAAGTCCATTAACCAGGAGACTGTTGGTTGGTTTGACAACACTCCGAACTAACCATTCTAACAAATCTTTTCTTCTGGTATTGAGATTTGTTAGCTCTATAGGCAAGGGTTTCAGATGATCCAGAATCTGGACTTGAAAGAAATCTAATGCAACCATAAGCCTTGTAATTGCTGATAGCGCAAGCCTTCCCAATCAATCGGCAATGAACTCTTTTTGAGAATTTTGTGTCCTTTGCCGGTATGGGGAATCAAAAGTTGTGATCAATAGTTTAGGATGCCTGCTTGCGGTGTTCAAAATTTTTGTGCTTGTTCTATCACCTTGATCTGAAAGATTGCTTAAAGGGCTGGAACCATACCAGGGTTCGGATCATTTGGAGCCCACGAAGCACCGCGCTGGGTTGGATAATATATGCCTCTGTCTGAGACCAGCTTAGATATCAGTCGTGCACTTTCTCGGACAAGATCATAGATTTCGAGTGGCAGAGGCGGTTGCAAGGATTTGTGTTGAGCTACTGCGTTCCAAACAGTTGGGACAATTGAGGACGGAAAATGAAAATAAAAAAAGTCAGCAATGTATTTCATTATACCTGTGCTTTTATGGAATCACTCCCATGTCGCCTCTGGAACTCTGCCAAGAGCTTAGAAGCAGTAGCTGGTAGGAGCTCAAGGTCTCTTTCATGCCCGGAGAAGTAATTGATCAATATTACTTGAGTGGATCCAAGTTTTTCTTACAGAATACCCGGCTTTCACAACGGGAACGGCGTGAAGATGGCCCCCGTGACTGGAAGACCAGTAGTTGGAAGAAATAATTCTTGATCCAGCCAGTTCAGCATTTCTTGTCGATGTGTTTCTTGCTTGTTGGTTGGTATTTTCAAGAAGTCCAAATTTTCTTTGTGGAGGTTGTGCATGAGCACGATCAAATTCGTGTGGTGCATAACCGCCGTGCATTCTGTCTGAATATGCCCGGTTGAAGCTTGTAGAATTTCTAGTACTCCAACCTTGCCTTTGTTAGATTCATACCTGAAAAACGGCAGGCTGGGGTGGACTTTTTTCACCATATCACTGCTCTCACCAAGATGACCAGCTGACTTCAGATTGGCTCAAAAGTTTTCTTTTTGTTTAATTACGTCAGGAATCAAAAGTCCTCCGGATGGTGTAAAATAGCTGTGATGTGACAAACTCGGCGGATACTGTTGGATAAGATTTGATAAGGTGGTCAACCTTCCTGATCCGATTGTAGGGATATCACAATAAATACGATACAATGGCTGACTTGGACTTGGATCTACGACAGAAAGTTTGGAAATGAACAATTTGTTTGACAGATCTTTCAGTTAGTTTTACTCTGGTCAAGATGAGAAGACTAACGTCATACAGGTCATCTAACCTTGATGATTTTGATTGTCATTGAAAGTTATCATTTGGCTTCCAAATCTGTCTGAAAAGACAGGAAGTGGTTTGCCAAAAGCTTCGAAGTTTGGCTTGTCTTTTTTTAATATTATGTGATGGCAGATTATCAAAGAATGTGGGGAGGGACTGTGAACGAAACTGGGGGATACGAGGGTAGATGGTGGATGTCTTGGCCCTAGCGGCTGATGCATTTCGTTTTGACAACCGTCCCATATCCATTGTTCGGGAAAACCGACTTCAACAGGTTGATTGGGCGTTGAGGTGAAGGCGGTTCTGTGATCAGTTGTGTCCCCATGGCCTTCGATCAGTGGGATTTCCTCCTGTGGGTTACCGCTTGGGTTTGGCAGATTGGTAGCCAAGGCCGCTAAGCTGAAGCACAAGAAACACAAGCCTGGGACTCGGTGGCGCGCGATTATTTGCTGGAGCATCTTGATGGAGATGTGAATAATGCGGGCAAAGTAAAATTGTATTTCAGCAGCTTAGGGGGGGAAAAGTAAAATTAAGAGCATCAGCACACTTGTGGACTACTTGGCGTCACAGGTGCTTGCCAAGCGCCCGGTGATGAGGGAACGCGTCCCGGCGCCGGCCATCTCCCCACCCCTCCGAGGCAAGGGAATCCCGGGGGGCTATAAATATAAATTGGTCACTTTGGTTTTCTATATTTCAAACACGAAAAAAGACACGAAGCGGACTGTATACAGCAATACCAAGTTTCCACTCATCATGGGCCGTTATCCCAATTGCCAGCTGGTCTTGCAAATTCCCAAGGCCACCCTGGCCCTGGGCAGAATTTCCCCAGCAGTCTCTGTGCGAATGAAGAACCAGACTTGGTGGGCGCCCAAATGCCAAGCCGTTACTTCACTTCGTGTACATGAAGACCTTAATTTTGCTATTTGTTTATGCCTCGAGGATCTCTTGGTCTCGTGTCCGCTCTGCTACGGCTTATTGGCTCAGTGCCCGGTTGGCTGCACCATATACCACAACATGAAGGCAGGTCCACCACTATGGTGAAAAAAGGTATGAATCACATGAATACATTTAGAAAGAAGAGCACTGGTTGGTCCAAGACTTTTTTGAAAAAATAAATAAATCATGTACCAGATATGCAAGAGGCTTTCTGCAATTAGATTATGAAAATTAATGGCTAGGAGAGGAAGAAAAAACCTGTTTTACGTGCTCCCATGTCACCCAAAACTAGAGCTCATGATATTTTTCCCCCACCAACAGCCAGCAATTAACTTCTAACATCCAGTAAGTTGAATGTGATCAAAACATCTTCACTCTTTGCGTTCATATTTTAGAACAGAATTATTTAAGAGCAGGGTTGACCACTTCTGCTTATAAATCCGAGGTTCATGATCGTAGGATAAGCACAGAAAATGGAAATTGGCTTTGATATATTTTGGTAGATCATATTGCACAAGCTTTTGTCATGAACCAGAGCAAGACATCAACAATACATATAACCTTTGGGTGGGAGGAACAAGAATACCAGATGAAGAAGGTGGTCTAGTAAGAAATGGCTGGAGATGATGTTTGCTATCTCTACGATTTTCAGTGCAGTTGTCACTTTGATCTGTTTGATTTCTGGGAAACTTCACTAAAGTCTTCAAATATTAACTCCAAGCCGGTATTTTGACCAACCACGTTCGAAAGATAGACCTGAAACAAACATGATAAGCTGCTGGTGTAGATGCAAATGACGAGATCTAGATTGGGGAACTTGCCCTCATATGTTGAATCTTGTCCAGGAATAAAATCAAATGTCTCCTCTGCTTCTCCAACGCAGCCCAACTGCTCTTTAGGTCTGCTCTGTTTTGATCCAGAAATACCAATGTCTCTTTGATGTTGAACTTCTTAGAGCCGGACTTTGGAAAGGCCCATAAGCCATGGTGATACCGCGCATTTTGAAGGAAAGAAATCTCTTCATGGAATAAGATCGAAGTGTTATCTTGTTCAGTGAGAAGATTACATGCTGATTGTAAGGTTTTAGTGACATCCGCCTGCAAGTTTTCTACTTCGTAATTTGAAAACTTCAGCAAGGATTCGACGACCTGGTTCTTTGAATATCTGTTTTGGTAAATTGCTTTGAAATACTGTTGAATATGTGATCAAAAATCAGTTTGAAGGGTTCATCATAAATACTACTTCTACCTGCGATACAACAGTTCGTACAAATTCACGTATGATTTACTCACTTCTTGTGAAATTAACTCGATGAGATGAACCCCCGCCAAGTCCAACTTTTCGATTTCGTCAGTGAAAAGGGAATACATGCGTGCTAGATTTCGTACTTGGGTGCTGATTTTGGTGTGATTGCCAAGCTTTGTGTCCATGAAAAGAAGAGCGTTGGATAATTGAAGCAAGTTGGTGGTTTCGGCCAAAGAGTTCTCAGCTTCGTTGAGCGAGACCAAAACGGAAGAAGTAAGGTGAAGTGGATATTTGGGATTCTTCAAAAGCCGAGAGATTGCGTAAGGGCTCTGATGGCAGGAAACGATGCCGCATACCCCGGTGGCCATAATAAGACTATCTCGAAAATCCTTAGTTGTGTTCCACATGGAATTAATCATAGATTCCAAGGTGTTTATTGACGAGCTCTTGATGTGAGAGTAAAGTAGATGAAAAGGTTTGAATGGTAAGACCAAAGCCACGAGACTATCTATGAAGTCAAAAAAGTACACGGCGGTCACAATGAGAACGAAAAAAGTACAAGTCTGCATAGGGTGCGCTAGGAGTGAGGCCAAAATCTTCACGAGTGATATGACCAAGAAACGCAGGGGATGAAGGAGAATAGTCAACGCGGGATGTCTTCGATCGGAGTGGCTGCGCTGATGTTTTTTTGGCATTTCGTGGCAGCAGAACTTTTCAGTGAAGAGGCAGTGAAGAGGATCTCTTTTGGAAGTTCTTATGTGCACACAACTAATGTTGGATAATTGGACTTGTTGCAGTCGGGTATAAAAGGAGAGGGCTTCATGACTAGGGTATCAATGGCGAAGGCCTCATGACTACCCGCTTGTGCAATGCGACAATGTGAGTGACATGACTTGGGTGACAAATGAGCGAAGCAAACACAGACAGAGTGTAAAACCATATGTCAGGTGGGCCCCAGGGGGCATGGAAACAGCCACACTGAGTTCTGGAGTATTCCAGGAATAAACAAAGGCGGTAACACGGAGGCTTTTCAAAATCCTCAGGCTCCAATGTCCTTGCATACCCTTCTAATAAGCAGCATCTTACCATCACCCAAACCTCAAGTATTCGGGGGCCTCTCTCCAGTTACTTAGCTTCAGAATCCAGGATGACCGGTAAGTTGGCCATCACAAAAGCCTCTACACCAAAATTGGGTTATTGACTTCAAACTGGCTTCACAGGTTTTAAAGTACTTTCGACAATCACATGGCTCATTTCGTCAAAAAAAGGTCGACTGGGATTGTTGGTGGCGACATGGTTCCTTTGGCATCAAAGCTATTTTGGGTTGTCCTTGGTCCCCATCGGTCAAAAAATGTGCTACCAAACGAAGGAAATCATAAGGCCAACAGGGCTAGAGCCAATGGATGATTTCTGCTGGGCATCGTTGGTTTGGAGCGGTACATTAATTGGTCTAGCCACAGTGGTGTACATCTCCAGTCGTGCTTGGACGTACCTCAAGGAAGAATTCAGATCATTCTGGATTGAGCTACAGGAATGAGAGTGGTTGGTAAGTTAATCAGTAAATACTCAAATGATGATGGCGTTTACGTTTATGAATGCTCATTCAAAGTGTGTTGTAGGCTGATCTCAACTGGTACGACCGGCCGCAAAAACAATTAGCACCGCCATCAACATTAGGCTTTGTTAAATTTCTACTCCGCATGAGTGGCTCTTGTCCATTTTTGTGATCTAGCTATCCGGGGCTGGGCTTCCAGCCCCTAATACCAAACACAATCCAAGGATTGCTCATTCGAGAACTAATGGAAGAAGTATTCCCTTTGTGCAATTGAAGTTGGTATAAAGCAAACTTGTGAGAATCAACGGTTGATCACTAGCCCGGAAATATGGTTATACCCAAAGTCAGCTCAGGTACCCTCTCTGAGGTCAAACAGTTGAGCCTAAAAATCCCACTACTCTTGAGTCTATACCCAAGAAATGGGGCAAGTCACTAGTGGATAGCCAAGACCCAAAAGTTTTGTTTTTTGATTCATTCCAACTCCCTTTGACACTCTACCACCACTTCTTCGGCCGTCGAGGTTGCAAATCTTGTGCTTTATTTTACTGCAGCAAGCTGACTGAAGACTCAACTGTGATAGAAAATAGAAGTGTTGGATTGAACTATAAGTAAATACTCAGTCAAGAAAACTACACAATGCTAGGTCGGTGTTGCATAATCTAAACCGTCTCCCTGAAGCTTGTCATCATATTCACCGTGAACTTGAACCCGGTAGAGACATGTTAGATTTGGGTTTCCGTGGTTTGATTTAATTTTCAAGAGCACTCGTGGATAGAGGTGCAACTTTATTTTTGGGACTGGGAATACTTGAATGTTATCCAAATCGTCAATTGTGTAAGTCCCCTGCAGCAACAAATCTCCCTCAGCTTCCTGACTGTCGTGATGTAATCCCCAAAGCTCGAATTCTTTAGGTGCCGTTCGAATATCATATGCCAAAGATTGGTGGACATGACTAATCGTGAGTCCGTCAATCCAGATTGTTCGCGCGAGTTGAATGGCAATCTGCCCCGTGGTTCCGTGAAAGGGCCAGCATGTCCCAAGGCTGAGATCAGAAGCAAGTACGGTAAGTGGAGGACTCCCGGATACTATGTGTTTTTTCTTGTAAAATGGAAAATCGGGTGAACGGATTTCGCGATAGGAGCTCCATGTTGTGGATGTCAAGTGTTCAACAATTGATGCGCCAGCAGAAAAAGAAGCAAAGTCTCGCTTTGAGTTGATGATCTGCCGCTTGTGTTCCTTGTCTGCCGAAGATATGTGACTGGGGTTTTCCTGAACGATCATCTTCATACGAATCTCCACTTGGTCCAGGGCCTGCTCGAATTCGGACCTTTTGACCACGTCTTGTGACAAATCTACGAGACTTTCGGTTGTTTCGGCCGTTTTTGAGCCCAGTTCTTGTAGATCTCGTAACCGCTGATCGAGGAGGATGTTTTGCTCATTGAGAGACGTTTGCTTCAGGGCGATGTCTATTCCTCAAGAAAAAAAATGTTAGTTTAAAATCTGTACTGAATTACATGGCCAATCAGTTGCAGTCAATAAAAAACTAAACTGAGTAGAAATATTGAACCAATCGCCACTACCAAGGGACTGAACCACTTTTGCTTGAGGTGTTTCCATCTGATCGCAGCCTGCCTTCCGAGTGTCCCGGCAGATTGTGGATTGGTGGCCCTTGCGTTGTGGGAGAGCTGCTGTGGCCTGCTGGATTGAGTGGACATGTCTATATAGATTTTTGGACATACACGTAAACATCTGGCTGCCACTCCATGCACTGTACAAGTCACAATCTGGGTTGCCTCCCGGGTGCTCATCTTTGGGGGGCCCATCATTATGTGAGGCCCGCCCTGGTGTTGCTGGTTTGGCTCGCCCAGCTCTCTACTTCTAAGGCTTCCCGGGCCCGTGTACCTGTCCGGTGTACCACTAGAGCCGGGAATTATGCCTGCCAGACAGAGGGGTCCATTCCCCAAGAGCCGGGGATGGGAACACGTCTTCTAAGTCATGTAGGAGGGAACAGCGACCTGTTCTCCTTGTCTACTCACCCACGTCTGGAAGCCCACTCTGATCTCTTTACCAGTCAACCAATTCCTCAGCAGATTCCAAAAACCAAGATACCGGCAACCTGCAAACCACCCCAACCCAAGCAGACTAGATCTTCAGAGAAAAAAAATAAGCCCTGTTTGGACTTCTTCCATCTGAGCACAAAGGGCTGCTCTAGTTGCACAAATATCCATACATATGTTTGAGTCACTCGCCCATAAACCCGTGGTTTTTAGGAGTCTAAAAAACCTTGCTTGGGTTCATTTTCAGGCCATCTCATCCTCCCCCCACAATCCCTGATCAAAATACATATTACTTGGACAAAACTTTGGTAAGTCTTCATAACACATAGCCAACAAAAGACCTTGCTTTGTCTCCGCTTTATACTATCCTAACTAGCCCACCTGCCCGTACCCTCATGTAAAACTGTTTGACTTAATACATGTGGCCCAAGCAGACAGAAGATCCAAAACAAAGAGTATTCTTATATGCTTTGTCTGCCTTTGCTTTCCTCCACCAGCTATGTTCAATGAAAATGATGGTAACTATTTTATTTTTATTTCTCTTATTTCCCTTTTCCTCTCCTTTTGGTGGAGGTCTTTGTCCAGGACCACTGAATGCAAGATGAATCAGCTGGGACTGCATAAAGATTGATGAAGCCCTATGAAAAGCCTTCCAGTGGTGCGTGTTAATCCCTCTGCTTGACTGAGTAGTTGAAGGTGGAGGAATAAACAATTATCTATCCATAAAGTAATAGTTGAACACATTGAACTGATAAAGGCTTGCTTCTATTTTTCAGAAATGTCCCCCAAACCCAAAAAGCATTGTAGGCTTGGTAAGAAAGAGCCTGAGGAAAAGGACAAGGCCCAAGCAGAGGAAAGACTATCTGAACAAGAAACTCAACTGGCCAAAGAGGAGCTCTATTCAGAGCTACGTGAACCCAATCCAACATACTCCATCAAATGGTGGCAAAATGGAACATGGGAGCCAGAATCAGTCAAAAAACTTTGAGATAACAAGTCAATCACATCACTCACCCATGGACTTTCCTCACAAGAAAAGGCTTGATTAGCCCGTGGACATGCTACAGAAGACAAGTTGGTGGTTGTATACATCCCTAACACCTTCCTCAAAGCTCCAGCCTTCAAGAATGAGTTTCATCCATATAAGGGGAGTGTTTTCTTGACTTATGGTAACCAGAAAGAAGTAGCTGTTATTTTTCTTGTTACAAAATTTGCAGAAATGGACAACACTGCCAACTTTAATAAGCTAATTTCTTGCCTTGCACAATCAGGTTTCACTGAATATGCATATGCTAATTCCAACACAACTAATGTAGGATGCCAAATGGAAGCTCAAGGTATTGAGATGTTGACAGGTTTTTTCAAACTAGAGCCTGGACTTTTGGACCTGTTTTCATCAAGGAAAACACTGAAATTGTTCAGGAAAAATCAATCCCAAGCTACTCATGGGATTCTTGGAACAATCCGGCGGAAGGTGATATTGAAACTATTTTGGGTTCAAATATCACATGGACCAAAAGTAATTTCAGCAACAAATCACACCTTGAGAAAACTTTTTGTCCATTTGCTTATGTTCTGTCAGCTCCAACTCATTCTAAAGATGGTTCTCTGGCACGGACAAAAGACTAAAATGTCACTGGTGGTGAATTCTTATTTCCAAGCTTGAAATATCTCATTGACATTAACAGCTCTGAGGGTATAGTTGAAATTTTATGGAAGGCTAATGCAATCCAGCATCAGAATATGCCATCAGTGGAGCCATCTAAAAAATTTACAAGGGGAGCATGTTCTGTGCAAATATACAATGTGATTCTCTATTTGTTCTCTTCTTTTTTTTCCCTCTGATCTTTATCATCCCTTTGACTGTGTTTTAATTTGGGTGGTGAATTTGAACTACATTTCTTTTCTTTTTTCATTCCATAAATATTTTCTTAAAGAATATTCATCAAATAAAAAATCCAGTTTGTTTTGTTATTCTGCCAATAAAATGAATTCTCTGCTTGGTGATTGATTTTGAGAGAGAGTCTTGGAGGAGTCCAAGATAATTTAATCATTCATAGTTAATTTAAACATTTACATTGTATCCAAAGCTGAATTTAATTAATTTGAATTATCTCAGCCCCTTTTTCACAGCCTGTTATACATTATAAATTGGTTCCCTGTTATAAAAAGTCTTTTAGAATGCTGGGGGTTGCATGTTATAAATTTTCTGATCTATGAAACACAGTGAATTCATTTCTCCACCATTTGTAGGCAAATGAGTAAAGGATTATATATAAATTTGAATTCAGTGAGCATAAATAGTGGCTTCAAATTTGTCCCCAATATAAAAAGGAAAGCAATCCCACA
>LUKR01001794.1:0-11381 GCA_019395275.1 Puccinia brachypodii
ATTTTAGGATATTGACTGAAAACAAAATATTTCAAGGTTACAAAAGATTGAGAAATTCTGATATATTTTAATTTATTATGGTGGTGAGTTAAATCTGGTAAGAATATGATTGGTTAAAAAATCCTATTCAGATTATTATTATTATTATTGATCATCCATTCCAAGTTCATATTAGTTTTCTTATTTATTCCATCTACTATTAGTATTTTCAAGAAATGAATTCATTTTATACAATAATTTTCTTATACAAATCACTCAACAAGCTCCAGGAGTTTTTAGTTGAATCACTTTACAAGAAAGCAGTGTGAAATCAAATGGAATTCTGTTTATTATTATTCACTATAGTATGATTATGTACAATTTAAGCCACAGAGCACATTTAAAAGTACCTGAAATGTCCCAAGTAACTTCAATTTGCCATTTAACCAACAGATAAGCTCCCTTATCTGTAACACTCCCTCATATTAAATTATCTCTCAATTACAGTACACTACATTCCCTTATTGTTACCTCCATGTAGCTCCCATACAATATTTAGTACTGTATTAATACTCCTTGTTATTACTAATCATTTCAAAGTATAAGTACTTATGTATTATTATTCAAAGGATAACAATTGTATTGACCTATGATACACCCAAGAAGATCAGTTTTCTTTGACTTAAAGCATAGCCAAGAGATTATCCCAGGAACTAGTTAACAACTAGTCCAATATAAATATCCATCTAGCCCAATACTAGTTTATCTTAGAGTATCTGTAACAACAGATCATTCCCCCAAATGTCCCCTGCTTTGGCCCACTTCTGTGAGCACCCACAAGAACCAACCTGGCTGTCCCTTGCGTATTTAATCCCCCCCTTCTGTGTGTGATTAAATCCCCAGAATATATTCACCCCATGATAGCCTATAAAACAAATTACTAGTCTAACTTACATTCCATATTCCACCCTTAACAATTGTAGATCCCCTTCAACAATCCTGTTAAATCATCTCTTATTGCTAAACCCCTGGATTGATACAAACCTAGGTTATCCCTAGGTGCCTATTGACACTCTGTGTTGATCTGGATGTACTTAAACAGCAATAATCTCAGCCTGAATATTTGTCTGATTGATTGTTTCCTTTTTAAAGGAATTTAAAACAAATAACTGTCTTAAACTTTAATCATCAAAGTGCTAATCTCTACTGTTCAGCTACGGTAAGTGAGCACACTCTGAGATAATGATTTTTTCATGTTTTCCATAAGTCAGCCTTTGATGTTACAGTCCTTCTTAACTGGCCCATCTGTCATGAGAACATTGAAATTAAATGGCCAAGTCTGAAGAGAATATTTCTATTCCTGTTCCAGCCCCTAAGATCCCTTGCCAGTCTACCCATCAAAAGAGTACAGCTATAAATGAGGGAAAGTGTGAAACTAAAAGACAGATCAGGCTAACAGGGAATAGGATTGGTAAAAGTTTACAGGTGATGTCTGTGAGAGAGAGGGACAACCATGAGAGGAAAATGTCAGCAGAAGACTAGGAATCTGAAAGGATCTGCATTTTTTGCTTCACACATATATATATGCCTTGATGGATCTGATATATAAAGTAAAATTACGTTTTATAATTCAACCTGGCCTTGATTGCCAGACTATCCAATAGTGATATGTGGCCGTCCTCCCATCTCACCCATCCTCAGGAGCCTACATGAGATTAAAAATTCACTGGCATACTTGTACCCTAGAGAATCTTTTAGGTTTAGGGTTAGGCTTAGGGATTGGGTGACAGGATGGGGGATATGGAAAAAACATTCTGACAAGTTGGCAGGGTTCGCCAACCCAAACCTCCATTGGAAAAACTCTAAGTGATGATCTCTTGTGGGCTCACGGGGACGGTGAGAGATGGTGAGAGGAGATGAGGGCCGCATACCACTATCGAGTAGTCTGTCAATTTAAGCTTGGTGGACTTCCCAATAGTGTGAATTGTGGTCACACAGGTGGCAAAAGTATGGTGTTTGAAGTTGCATGTGGAATTAAGGCAAAATTTAGCAGGGAGTGTCAGTGTTTAGCGTGCATGAAACATTTCTCTGCCAAAATTCTGAAATGTGAAAATTTAAACACCATAAAAAAGTCAATAAACTGGAGTAGTATAAGAGGCTGTTGAAAAGTGACCCTGTAAAGCAGGGACTTACACCATTGGTTGTTTGTAGTGTGTGAGGGTTTTATCCCTTTTGGTGGGGACTTTTCCAAAACACACCTTCCTCCTGCATGATTGCACTGAGGAGGTTTTGAAACATAGTGGTATGCAGGCTCCAGTCCTCTTCATTGAAACATCCAGTTTTCATTGCCCTGCTCCGACTGGGGAGTTTTTTGTAATTTTTCAAAGTTTCAAAAACCCAGAAACTCATCTTCCAATTTGTCTTGATGGAAGATCTGGTATCCCACATACAGAACAAGAGTTCGTGGTTGCTTTTTTTCATGGCTGTATACCTGTCTGTACAGATCTGGCACATGTTGAAAAAGGCATACTGTGCAACCATGATCTTCCAAAGCATAGACCGTCTTCAAAAGGTCAAAACCCTGAACTTGACCCCAAGCCCCTTCCCTTCTCTCCTGGAGTTGGCCTCAGAGTTGCCAGGCGCCAACCAAAGGGAGGGACTTGCATGTAAAGTCTGCTTGCTGGGGGGCGGGAAACCTTCCAAAAGTCACAAAACACTGGTGTTTGGACCTTGGCCCCTGTATTGCCCACTTCTTCTCATTGGCGTGTGTCGCCAATTGGATTTTGAAAATTCCCTGCTTCTTCCCCTGAATGTGAACTAAAAATTATCTCTTCAGGTGCAACAAGTCTCAAGGAATGGAAACATCAAATGTTATATTTTATTTGAGACTTATCAGGGGATTTTGGCTGTATTACCACCAAATGAGCAGAACAGCCAGAAAGATGTTTGAACATATATGTATTGGGCAATACTAAAGAGGAGGCTTCATTGGGTAGTTGATTCATGGAGCCTACATTGTCATATTGGTATGGCAATACTGAAGTATGGGAAGATGTACAGCCACCATCCCATACCGCCCTTTCAGCAATTTTTCAATCTTTGAAAGGGGTCTGGATGGCCTAGCGGTAAACATCTCCCACAGAAGCTTGGTATCACCCCTGTGTTGGCAAAGATTTTGCTTCAAAGAGAGCAACAAGTCCAGTGTTCAAATCCCGGCAGACCCAACCCCTGGCCGCTACCCCTTCCACCCTGGACAACTGCACACCCCCTTTCAAATTTACAAACCCTTTATTAGTTGTCCCTTTAAAAAACCATCCACCCTTATAATCTTTCAATACCCTTTACCCAACTATACCCAGCTTGCAACATGGCCACAACCAATCACCAACAATATATTAGACAATCCTGTCTCTTATCACTACCTTGTACTCATTGCACTTAGAGCTCCTTACTAAGTACTGAAAACTGTTACTAATACATTAAGTTATAAAATGATATCATGAAATTTCATAGTGTGCAATGCCAATGGCAAAACTTACACTTAAAAAAAAATCTTTGAAAGAAGGGCGAGAGCTCATTTCCAGGGGGATTTCAATGATTTGAACGTCAAAAGATGAGCAAGATGCTCACATTTGTCGCTGTTACATTTTACCCTTTTTGAATTCTCATGTGCTTTTACAAAAGGTCGACAAGGGCGGAAAAGCCTCAGTTTGGACTTCAGAAGATTCCTCTCGCGCGAGTTGATTTTACACGCAGGCCTCTCTGTGAGAAAGAGACCCTTGCGGGCTGCCCTCCGTGCTCTCACTCGCGAGGCCTGTGTGTTAGGCTCGTCAAAACCCAAGATTCCCTTCTTGTTGTCCACTCAGTTAGCAATGTGAATCGCAAAATGCGCACCGTTCCAGCGGATCTTTTCTCCACCAAGTGTAGGGGCAATTGCCCCAGGGTGTGGGTGTGACATTGGAAAGAAGGGAAAAGCCACACAAAAAAATCAATCCCTCACGCGGGACTAAGGACCAAAGGCATAGTGGGACGGCGTCCCCCCTCAAATTGAGGAGGGACTTCGTTAAGCTAGGGTCAACAGTGGACGAACCAAGGTCGAAACCTAATCGCGACCATTTTGCATAGAGCAAAGTCTACATGCATGTGAAGCGGCCAGCTGAGGTCCCCGGGAAAAGTTCCAGGTAACCAACCTCGAACCAGAAAAACCAAGAACAACCCCTGAAACGAACTATCTAGCAAAGCCTCAAAGCAATAAAGAACAGAGAGAAGTTGACCAAATACCCTCAAGATGGCTGTTCGGTGTCGATTTGAATCCTCCTCTGACGTCGGTGTATTTGCCAATCTCACAAATTCGTACTGTCTGGCCTCATTATCCACTGGCTCAACGAACTTTTACTCGACTTTTGAATCCGAGCTTAGTGAGCTGATTCCGGTGATCCACACCACGATTTCTGGAACACGGATCATCGGAAGACTCACCTGTGGTGCGTCTAACTCTTCACTTCCCCCCTGACCCTGGGAGCAAAATCAAGCGAGAGGACCACTATCTGTGACGTAGATTGACGACTGCTGCTCGCTCTCCCATAGGCAATCGACACGGACTCTTGGTCCCGGCCACTACCACCGATCAAGAATTACAACACCTGAGGAACTCGTTACCTGACACCGTAGCCATGCAGCGAGTGGAGGAGAGACTGTCGGCTCTGGGGAATGTGATTGCATGCAATGATTATGTGGCACTTGTCCAGTCAGTACTTATTTTCCTCGTATTTTTTTAAAATCTTTCACTCGAGCTAATTCTTCCGCTTTACAACCAGTCCTGATATCGATAGGGAAACCGAAGAGATCATTGCAGATGTACTCAAGGTCGAAGTATTCCGTCAGACCGTAGCAAACAACGTGCTCGTCGGATCGTATTGCGCATTATCAAATCAAGGCGCACTGGTCCACCCCAAGACAAGCATTCAAGCACAGGATGAACTAAGTAGCTTGCTTCAAGTCCCCTTAGTCGTAAGTTACGTCATCACAAAGATTCAAGAATTTTTCTTTTGTTTCATATAGCCCGCTGAATTGATTTCGCATTTGATTTAGGCTGGGACAGTCAATCGGGGATCAGACGTGATTGGAGCTGGCTTAGTGGTCAACGATTGGTGTGCCTTCATCGGGTAAGTTTTCCACCAGAAGTTCTCCAGAAAAAAAAGTGTGATTTTATACTGATTTGTCACGGACCGCGCCATTCTCAGCTTAGATACATCTGCCACCGAAGTCTCAGTCATCGAAGCGGCCTTCAAACTCCAAGGCCAAGATACCTCAGCTATAGCGGGAATGCGAGACACGCTGATCGATCAGTTTGCGTAGACCTTGTAATATTCAAACACCTACTATCATCCCACCTGAAAGATCATGTATCCAAGGACCAAGAATTTAAACCGTTTACCCTTCGTTTTGCACGCCATCTCATCCAACTTGGTGGGACATTGCGCCTTAATTTTGCGTTTTCACCCGTTCAAGAACCCCTACAATGGAAATGTTGCCCTTTCACGAGATGTTTGTATGGCTTAACACAGAATAAGCCCACAATCACACCTCCTGCATCGCAAACATGTGTGTACGAGAATGTCACTAGGCTGAGGTTCGAACAACAAATGAGTGAGTGATCGGAACAGTCAAAGAGTTCTGCAACCTGTTCTGCTTTGAGCAGTTCGGTGGGCTTTCGCAGCTCCGTTCTCTAGAATACATTAAAATTTGCGAGCTGTGGATGCCCAGCTTGCTGATTCCTGCGGGACTCTGTCACAACTGACAAAGGTGGCAATTCTCCACACCACAGAAGGTACTCAAAGCATTGAACCAGGTCAAAACAATCTCTCCTACTAAGCAATTTCTTGAACGGCTACCGCGCTCATTGATTCTTCCCCCGTAAGACTAATTTTCACTCAAAGCAGAGGACGTCCAAATATTCACAGGGGTAGCAGGTGAAAACAAATGAGACCTCACTGTTTGGTTTGAGTTTAGAACTGGATCAAGCTTTCTTTGATCCTGCAATCCAACAAGAGGTGGGTGATCTGGATCCACTTGACCGTTGAAGCGCGCGAGAGCACAAACATCGCTTGGTAGACGTCATTCCCGAGGGAGTCAAATGCAGAATGTACCATTTACTTCTTTTCATCCAGCAACAGATAGCACAAGGTTCATTCAGATTGTCGGGGGAAGCGTTTCCAGAGCGAACTGAACACACGAGCCTTATGCCTGCCGGTAGGCAAGAGCGCGAAGCTCCACGCACAAAGTGCCGTGAGACAGAGACCCTCATGCGGGGCTCTCACTGAGAGGCTTTGTTAAGCTCGGTGGGTGCCAGAGGTGGTTCCGGTATGCGACCGGGGCGAGTCCTGCGGAGGTTGTGATAGGTTCCAAGATTCCGGCGGGCGCCGAGAGAACCACGGCGTGCCGTCATTTCGCCTCGGATAAGCAGAACCCCAACACCCTTTTGTGTGATACAGCGATGGCGGCCGAGCCTGCCTAGTGAGCGATTACTACCAATTGCCAGGCCCGACTCAAGTAGCTCGGCGGGATCGCGCCCCTCACGTTTGAGCTAGAATCGAAATCTATCTCTAATTTCACGAATGTCCTTTTTCCGGTCGCCCGCGGGCTTGAGTGGGAAGCCGTTGTAAGCTACTGCTATCTTAACTAATCTTCTGTCCCCTCCTTTTGCGCTCGACAATGTTCGTTCCGCGAAAATAAACCCTGCAGCGAGCCCCTCCGACGCGAGAGACTGGTGTTAATTAAGAGACTCGTCGTGGAGCTGCCTCCCAAAGAGGTGGATGTAGACGCCTGGGCCGACACTTAGTCTGAGCTCGCCTGTGACTACATCTCAGGAGAACCAGTGGTCTGAGCGGCCTACTTCAGAGTGTGCTGCCGTTGGTCCCCGTGCATGGGGCTTTGGGGTCTGGATAGCGGAGTGCAGGCCATAAGACATTGGCACTTATCCTACTGGGGAAGTAATCCAGGCCATCTACCTCTTCAATCCTGCACTGGCCTTGCTATCGGTGTACTAGATGGGATCATCCACATCGCAATTGTGCCAAGCCTGGGGAGCACCGCATATACCGACTTGCGATTTTCCGAATGGGAGCTGAGAGCGGCGTGCTTCGTGCTCCAGTGATATATTGCAGCTAGTGCCACCCGCCTCAACTTGGCGGGGAGTGATGAGAGCTAGTGAATCCCTTGCGGAACTGCACCAATCGCTATCTACCTCTCCCAAGCAAATATGAGCGAATGTGGCATATGGACGGGATGTCGAGCAGCAGTTGTTCATGGTTATAATTGATTATCTGCTGGGCTCTAAGCGGTAGAGCTCACTGACCCAAGTCCCAAAGTGAACCTGCCCTTAATAGTTTTCCCTCAGCATAACCCACTCTACCTAATTCAATCTCGCGGAATCGTGCCTTATATTATCATAACGACCACCAATCCACGCTCTCAGTTAGCTACCCCTGTTGGAAAGTCAACTATCACGACATACAATTGATTTCCTGGGTATGCTTTATTCCATCCGCTGAAGAAGAGAAAAGAAGCATAAAATCTAAAGCTTACCCCATCGCACCTCTGCCTTCGTCCCGCATATTGCATTTGTTTCCACCGTAGAACAACACCTCTGTCTCTACCAGAATCTACTCATCGTTAAAAAATCCCCATATCCTCGCCTTGAACCGAGCAACTAGTTCAGCTCTCCCGATCTCACTCAGACCGAATCCCCAACAGAACTAGCCCCTCCCATCGTGAGCTAAACGTTTGTGGTGTCTGAACTCCTGATCCGATTTTCTGACCCAAGTCTTCTCTTTTTCCTGTGCTCAAATCAATTCCTATAGTCTTACTAAACACTTGATACTTGCAATCCTCATCATGCCTGGTTTTATTCAATCCCTCAAATCGCGTCTACCTCAATCTCCTTTCAGTCCTCCTAAGTCAAGTGCACTTCTCCCCTCCCCCGAGTCAACGGAGCCCACCGGAGCAGATACCTCCCCGCCAGAGGAGCACCTCACTACTGAAATCTTACCAGCGGAAGCCCTTATCGCACCTAACGCTTCAACCGTGGCATTGACACTTACGCCAGCCAACGGCCTGTCTAGCCAGCAGTCAACTTTAGATGATGCCGAGCTCACCGAGGCTGGTAAGCAAACTCATCCAAGACCTCACCTATCATGCTGACCTTTTTTTCTATGGCAGAAATCTCATCCCCGGAAGAGGTGATCAATGGACCGATCGCCGAAGAGCCTAACACTGAAGCTGAGACACCCGTCGAAACCGAAACCGCACCGTCTGAAGCGACCAAAGCTGCAGTTGAGCTCGACGCCGATGCTTCAGTTGTCGGTCCAATCACACCGGAAGCTGAGGCACCAACCACAGAAATTGACCCCACTGCGGATGAGCCTACCACCGTCGAAACCACCTCGGAGGTCACCGAAAATGACTCACTACCCGCTACCGCGCCGTCAGAAGCACTACCCGAAGGTACCCAAAGGGAGAGCACTCAAGAGGTTCTAACCGATAATGCAACTTCCCACGACAGCGTCAAGCCACCTGTGCTACATTCCAAGAGGTCTATCACACGCAAGGATCCTCCCGTATACGATCCTGCTGAAACAGAAGCCACAGAGGTTACACTCACTGGTAAGTCAACCTGCTCATCTAACGTTCCCTCCATCTTCTGGAATAGCTGATAGCCTCTGCAGACGAACCACCAACTGTGGCACTCCCAATTCTTCAAGTGGAAGGCATGACCGCTCACGCTGAGCCTGTGAAAGAGGATTCTACGCCGCAAGTCAAAGAATGCAAGCAAAAGAAAAAGAGATTCATCATGAAGAGCTTTTCCTCTCACAACTCGCAGGATGGCAACAGCACCGACGAATCAACCAACGCCAAAACCAAGAAAAGTCAGCCGCTTGCGGGTAGGTTTAAGCATGTTCTGGGCCAAGTTAAATCCAAAGGTACGCGCAGCTGAAGAGTCCCGTTCAGACGATCCACCCTCGTGGCGATGCTGAATTTTGAATCATCTACGTATGACCTTTCAGTCAAAAAAGACAAGGATTCGGACAAATCTCACAAAGAGCCCCTCGCCGACAGCGGTGCTATTAGCGACGACGGTGCCTCCAGCGACGTCCCCATCGGCAGTGGCGAAGCAACTCCGTCCGAGGATCCCGTCGCAAGCGAAACTGCAACACCCATTGTTGTAGCTGTTTCCACCTGACCCTTTGCTATCCTCAGATGTAGTTTACGGTGAACTTCTTGTGATTTGTTGTCTACAACTACAGCAAAGCTGCATTTATGAAGGTCTGCTCCACCAACCTTTAATTTACTCAGTGTTTAGTCGAATTGTTCCCCTTTATCCAATCTATCTTCACGTCGCACTAGCATAATTATTTTTACCATTTCTTTCCACTGGCTCATCATGAACACATTTACGAAATCATACCAGTAGCTTCAAGCTGCACCATCTTTGATACCCCTGTGACCAGAAGTGCAGTTTGCTCCCACTATTCAAGTTGTGTGGCCAAAAACCACATTTTTCGTTTTGCAGTCTCAAAGAAAAAACAATGAGTGGATAAAATTGTTTCTTGGTATGCAGATATATATAAAGATACATCCAGATACCTGGCAGCTACTGTATCTGTTGCAGTATTGCCAGGATCCTTATCAGTCTTAGAGCCATTAACACATGCCCAAGTAAAACTGCAGTCATAATTAAGAAAGATGTAATTATATAAACATTAAAATTGTACCAACATAGAATGATAATTTCTTAATTATTAATCCAGATTTGAATTCTTCACAAAAATTCCCCAATAATATCACATCCAGATTCCTACTCCTTCTACTACCTTTAGCATGACTCACAATACCTACCTAAAACCAGTCAAGAACTGAGTATTATGTATAGTTACAGAGGTAACTACACATACAGAGCCCGCACATCTCACTACATACTGAATAAATTAGCCATGGTACACAAACGGTGCACAAGGCCCAACTTGGAATTAGCATGTTGTGCAGTTTATATGGGCATCAAACAAAAAGAACATTTGATGGCTCAAGTAAGCCACTCAGGAAACTTGAAAGTACGGCTCAGTGGAATGGCAGATCCATAAACACAAGGGTAGAAGGTGTAAGCATGCGTCCACTACCAGAGAAGGAAAGAGGTGGAAAGCACAACTGGAAAAGGTACACCACCAAAAAAGGCACCTAGCGGTTGACAGAGGGGTTCCTCCATGTGCCACAGATGCCGGATCTGGCAAACAAAGAAGAGAAGGGACTCAGCCAAATAGTAGAAGATGTACAGGCTATGGGGGTGAGAAATGTAATGTGGGATAGCTGCCGTTGGGCATCTGAGACAAGATACACTGAGGGGCACTAGCAGACTCTGAGACACAGAGTAGAGGCAAAGGGGGTAGTGGGATAGTGAGTCACAGGCAAGCCAGAGTGTGAAAGCAGAGCATGGAAGTTGTAGAAGGTGTGTACATAGCTGTTTGGGCTCAAGGAGGACTCGATCTAGTGGAGGCAGAACAATGTGGGACTGGAAACTGGATGGTAGAGTACTGTGGAACAGGACTGAAGGTTGACAGGAGAATCAGAGTGGGTGGGTTTGGAGAAGGGGGGGGAATCATGGGATCATTCTATCAGTTCCATCACCATTATCATTATTATTACTAGATATTAGAGCTGTTAAGACCAGGCTATCATCTTGTAGAGTGTTACTGCAGTAGAGTTATCCGCAGTGTATTAGAGGAATAACAGATAGGAAAGCCATCTTTAGCTGTAGAACTGGTAGTATTAAGACTAACTTCTCCTGAACCTGGAGAAAGATGGATCCCTGAAGTAGACTAGCACTGTTTCTTACCTATGTTCATCCTTTATTTCCACAACATCCAATGATGCAGCCCATAGCTGAGGTAAGCAGCCACACATGAGGCAAATAACAAAGTGATTGAGGATTCCTTTTTACATGAATATTCAAGTCAAAACTCACCTTGGATCATACATCAGCGTGCTAATCACTACTGTACAGCTACAGTAAGTGACCACACTCTGACACAAATAACCTATTCAATCACTACACTCACAGCTGTAGTACTACAAATATTTACATAACTCTCAAAAATCCAGCTGGCTGCTTATTCACAACAAAATATATAAATATTACCAGCAATAATATCCAGAAATATTATTACTAGCCACAAAATATGAATAAAAAATTATAAAAAATGCAGAAAATAATAATGAAGAGGAAATAAAGATTAAAATAATATTGCAGATTCTGAATCTAAAGGTAAAATAACCTAGAGTACCTCACTTGCAGTACCTCTGTATTTTACCTCCTTCACCATGTAAAAGTACCCCAAACATATACACTT
>LUKR01001797.1:0-11376 GCA_019395275.1 Puccinia brachypodii
TTTCCTTCCTTCAGATAAATAGTCTTATTAGTTCTACTACACCCAGTTAGAAAACTCTTTCCGGGCTGTACACAAATCAAAACCAAGGTATCCAAGGTGGGGCATGGTTGATGCAGATCCCCATGTTTTTCACATAGATTCAAGACACAGAAATAACATTCCTTGTGCCTTGAAATTGAATGCTACAACTATTGAAACTATCATCTCTGGATGACTAAAAATTGATGAAACAATTTGGCACCCTCTTTGCATAGAAAACAGCCCCAAAGGAAATGGGGATCTGTAGAATTGACAATGCAGTGTTTTGTTTTATTTTCAGATTCATAACAGCCCCTTAGCCAGGAGTTTTTGTAGGACCCAAATTCCAGGGCCAGATGCACAAACCACCATCAACAGGTTTTCTTACACCACTATGTACAAAAAAAAACTCTAAAAATTGATTAAGCCATAGTGCTGGATGGTATATACAAGTTCAATTCCTACATGAATTTCTCAGGGCCAGATATGATCTTGAACTTATGCTGCTGCATGTATTTGTTTTGTTTTTGTGTGGGATAAGATTAAGTCATAGAAGAATACATTTACAAAGTCAATTTTTATCATAACAAATATGATTAATTGAAACAGCTAGGATGAGGAGGATAAACGCACACCAAGATTCATCCTGATGATAATTACCCTGCCAAAAAATCATAGTTTTTCTTTTTTTTCCAGATGATGTTGTAAGTTTTTACCTAATAATAAAGATGTCTGCTACCTTGATCTACTTCATCAAACTGTCAGAATTTCAGTCTCTCTTTCTGCTCACATTTCTTCTTCCTTCTCATCACTATCACTCTACTAAACAAGTAGTGTAAAATCTTGATTTCACTCAATATTAGTTGTGTAATGCTTGCTCTACTGCTTGGTAGTTTCATATATCACTCTATTTAAAAAGTTTTATTTTCACTCTGGTGTGTTGCCAGTTTTGATGAAAAACAGAATTGATATTGCCTAAAGTAAAACCAGAACTAAAGAAAATAAAAAAATAAAATCAGACAACAAAACAAAGACACGAGAAAAATAGCACTTTATATCATAGAAGAGACATTGTACCAAAAGACTGATGTATAGTTATAGTAACAACAGTAAGATAGACAGAGATAGATGAGGCTAGACTAGACTAAAAAATAGAATGAGAGATAAAAAGATTAGTATTTTTTTATGGGAAATAGTTGCCGGGAAAAAGTGGAGATTGTATAAGTATTGTTTTCAATTCTCACCAAGTTGATTTTATATGAATTCTGTCAAAGTGATTGTTTGAGTTTATAATATGGAAGAGGTGTGAGCCTGGGTCTCTTTAGTGACAGCAGGACACAAGGATGGGTTGTTCTGGTCTTGATTGGAGATAATAATTTGAGGTGGGTTCATTTAAGTGTGGTTTATGCGTTTTTGACTGTTAATTGTGATAAAAAACAGAATTGATATTGCCTAAAGTAAAACCAGAACTAAAGAAATAAAAAAATAAAATCAGACAACAAAACAAAGACACGAGAAAAATAGCACTTTATATCATAGAAGAGACATTGTACCAAAAGACTGATGTATAGTTATAGTAACAACAGTAAGATAGACAGAGATAGATGAGGCTAGACTAGACTAAAAAATAGAATGAGAGATAAAAAGATTAGTATTTTTTTATGGGAAATAGTTGCCGGGAAAAAGTGGAGATTGTATATGTATTGTTTTTAATTCTCACCAAGTTGATTTTATATGAATTCTGTCAAAGTGATTGTTTGAGTTTATAATAAGAAGAGGAGAGAAACTTCAAGAGAAAGATGATGGATGAGAGCAGAGAATGGAGATCAGAAAATACGAGCAGATGTCAAGAAGGAAGAGTCCTATGGAGAAAGACCAGAGGATGAGAAGATGGGAAGATGATATACTGAGAAGGATTTGCAGACTTTGTGTTGATTGGAAATTAAGATCGATTGAAAACATGAAAGACAGAGAATATGAAATAAATAAGATGTGAAATTTTTGACAAAAAACAAGAATGAAATACAACATGAGAGTGTTTATGCAAAGAAGACAGAGAAAGTGAGAGACAAACAGAAAAATGGAAAAAGAACAGAAATAGAAGAGAAAATAAGAAATAAACAGAGAAGACAGAATTCCAACAAGTTTTACTCACTCATATCACTTTACATACTGTAGTTTCATTCACCTTTCACTGAATATGCTTCTAACCATAAGTAGAATATTCTTTTAACCTTTTGTTTTCCTTCACCGACAAGTGGACCTCTCTTTCTGTTTTCTTCATTAGTTGATTGTTGTGCCTGCTAGTAATTGAATTATCACGTCTGAGCCCAAATTTCACTGTCTCATCTTTGTTGATAGCTCCTTCTTCCTGACTCCACCGCTCCAGTCAGTATCCACATCTTCAGCATCTTGAATTCTTGAGTAAAAACCTCACACAAACTGCTTGTTCATTAAATCCATGATCTTGGAGGGTGAGTACCCCATGTATTCCGATTTTTCTGATGAGAATTAGGTTTGATGAACATGAGTTGTATCCTAATTTGATCCATGTCAGCTTGCATGATCTGTTATGATCTGTTCTAGGGGAGAAGGTGGGGTCTCTGGGGTCTGCTGGTCTAGTATGTGAATTGCTAGATGAGGGACAGGTATGGATCCCCCTCCAGTCTTCCCTTATGGTGGGAAGCCTGTGACATGTATGATGAGTAGATCAAATGCTGTTGACAGGTCATGGCTGGCTTCCAGCTCATAGCATGATCTTCATCTGAGACTCTAATTCAAGAACTGTGGTTTTATGATATTCAACTTCCAGAGCCTTTCTCTTCTGTGATTCTTCAAGTTTCATACATTTACTCTTGACTCCACATTTTGAAGTGTCCCTTTTCCCCCTGTACTTGCTGGATCTCATGAGATGGTAGTGACGGCCATCTACCATTTTTTTTCATATTTGGGATCAGTAAATGTATCAGTTATGTCAGAGGATTCTGACTGGACTATTACCAGCTAGGATAACTGGATTTGGGTTGGGGATTCCCTTTTAGATGGAAAACTAGAGCCAGAAGGTTCTCCTGGAGAGGGAAGGTGGGGATGACCCTTGGAATCAGCACAATACAGCTCAGATTTCATATGTTGTTCTCCTTGTTTTTCCTGTGAAGAAATCTCACCCAGGTTATTGGTGATGTTGCCACTTAAGAGGCTAACCTTGCTTGACTGGTTTGTTTCTGGAGTTGGAAATTGCTGTGCTACCAATAATTGGCTGTTTCTTGCTCCTGTGTGTGCCATAGAGATAGAGTTTCAGATCATTTAGAATTGAAATAATCCAAGAAATAATAATAGCTCACTTGAAAAAACTTTATCCTATATGTATTTGTCTTGTAGCCCTGATTTTTTACTACAGATTCATTTACTTGCCTGTGTTTTGGTCTTCTGGGTGACATGACTGATTGGTTAAGAGGATCAGCAGTTCAGATCAAGCAAAAAGAACTTTGTGTTGGACAAAAGAGAAGGGTAATTTGGGCAGATCTCAAGCTTTGGAGGGATTGGGAAAAATGGATGAAACTAATCCTGTTTTGCTGTATCTGGGCCAGGTGAGTTGGAAAGGCAAAATTCTACAGGTGGTGTTTTTGGACCTGTATGTTTACATACTATGTCAACCTCTGTGTAGCCAAGGACTGATATCCTTCTAGCTGCACAAGGTGCAAGGTAAAAAATAAAGGGATAAGATGTGCGGGTAGCACAATGAGAGGGATTTGTGGAGAGAAGTAGAATACAAAAAACAATAATGTTTTTCATAACAGAAGGGCCTGATTACTCAGGGGTTGTTAAGGTGCCCTCTGTTGGATCAGGACCTGTGGTTAACAGAGGGTATTTTGGATACCTGATGTCTGGTCCTTTGATAAGTAGTAAACCCAGATGAAGACAAACAAGAAGAAATACCAAAAGAAAATAAACCTACTTGTTTATACCTTTATTCAGGAGACTTCTTGAAGGTTGAACTGGTTTGGGAGCGCTCAAAGGGATGAGTAAGAGGTGTTGAGAGTGCTGTGGTACAGTTTTTGAGGAGTTGATGGCGAAATTCTGGACAGAAACAGCAGTGACAGAGCAATAACAAGTTAATTTTAACTGGTTGATGGAGTAGGTGAATGCTGGTAACTGATAATGAAGATGGGGATTTAGAGCTCTTTATATATTGATTCCAGCCCCTTGTGTGCGCTCTCAAAGCCTGTTAATGCCTGGGCAAGGTTTTTAAAACCTGGGCCAAGTTACGGGATGGGCAAATAGCATCTGTAGGTATGACTATGGGCTGGCACAGCTTGGTTACATATGTACATGAGGATCCAGGGGTGGTTCCCATGGTTTGGAACACTTCCAAAGCGTCTCAAAGAATAATTTTAGGTGTATATACTTTTTGTAATCAACTGGGAAGTCCTAAAGGGGAGCCAGTAGAAGTAACCAGGCCAAAATGGGCTACAAGGCACTTTCAACAGGCTGATTACATATGAAGTACACATGTAATTTAGGTTTTTAAAGCAGAAAACTAGTTCATAAATATACTAGGTTCCTCCTGAAACTTATTTACATGTGTACAAGTGCTGTAACTTAGCTATGTACACTATTCAAGGTCATAGGCTGTACCTCTGTCCATTGTGTAACACCTTGCATGGGCTTGGAGCCGTGGAGACCCAGTTGGGGCTAACTTCTGCTACATACATAACACTCTATTTCTGATGTCAGAAAGGGGTGTAAGCATACATGATATGTTTGTACATGTACTCCTCAGAGTGCTCCTAAGAGCACCCGTATTGGTGGCACAAGTTGTACTGGATTGGCGAGCGGGAGTTATGCCCAGATTAGCCTGATCCCTGCCTCCAACCACATTGGTGATGGTTGGGATTGGGTGTATAACCATGTGTTATGCACTTGGGGTTGATTCTCCGCCTTGATCGGAGCCATGTGTGCATGTTGAATATGCATGTAGCACTTAATCCCAGGATTAGCAGGGAACAAATTTGTTCCCTGCTGTTCCAAATCCTGTTCCCGGGAACAGTTTACCCCCCGTTAATCCAACCCAATGTGGTTGAGGGGTGGGGACAAGTTCACTAATCCTCCCTAAACCCCGCACCAATGTGGATGCTCTAATTGAGGAGTAATAGTGCTCTGAGTTAGTGTAAAGTAGCAGAAGGAGTAGGAATTCAGGGGTACCACTGGTGGGTGACCCTAGGTTAAATTGCACTTAGATTAAGGATATGCAATAATATTTTAATTTTTCCTAAAAGGTAAAATAGTTATGTGTATTTTTTATGGAGAAAAGAGTCTATAAAATAAAAAAACATAAATAATGGTTGAAAGATATTTTTAGTAAAATATTTTTACATATTCATATTTATTGGGTTTATTCTTTATTTTTTGTTAAAAGATAAAAGGGAAGTAATTTACACCCTTTCATCAGTTTTTTATTTGAGTTTTTGATTTATTGTTTTATCTTGATATTTTTGTTTATTGTGTATGCTTTTGGTCAGGTTGCCTCTGATTGGTAGCAGGCTGACATACTACAAGCTCCTCATGGGGCAATCACATCACCACACACAAATTCAATGTTTCTTGAGGAGAATCACTATTTTTCCCACTTGGTTCGCGTGAATTGAATCGATTAGCATTATAAGCGCAGACAGACGCATCGGGACACCTGTCTCCAGCAACATAATTAATGCCACAGAGGAAAAAAAAAGACTTGTCCCCTTCCAGACGGCACGAAATCCCGGATCAGCCTTTGGACCTGTCTCATCCGCGAGATCAAGACAATAGTGTAGATGCCGGGCATTGAGCTGGTATATTGCCCCGATCAACGGCTGGTACACACCTTACAAGCTGGGATATTACCCTGCTCAATGGCCGGTGCACACCGGTCATTGAGCTCGGCCATCAACCTGCTCAATGGCCGGTACAAACCGGTCATTGAGCTCGGCCATCACCCAGCTCGATGGCCGGTCCCTCCACAGCCATTGAGCTGGGTGGGAACGAGCTCGATGGCAGGCAAGCACCCGTCATCAAGCTGGGATATCGCGTCGATCTCGTATTGTGAGATACTTCTCGCAATGATGCCCTTTTTTTGTACCGGCTTGTCTCATGGACAACCGTTGGCTGTTGGGCCTGCCCCTCTCTGGCCTCTGATCTTGGTTTTATAATGTTATTTGATTCACTGGCGCCTTGCTTCGTGACTGCGAGACTGCGACTCTCGACCACAGTGTACGTAGGCTGTTGCAGATTATCCCGGGCGGCAGGCTGTGACAGCTCTCGGTCACCCGCAACGCGTCTCGGGGCCGGGGCGGTGTGGCCCGAGGTGGAAAATGCTGAGGTTCCGTCGGAGGGTGGCTGTTGACCAGTTGAGTATCCTCTTCCTCTTTTCCTCTGGCGTTGTCTAATTCTTACTGACTCATGTTTCGGGAGCCTGTCATGTCGGCTGTATGCTGTATTGCTCTGTAGGAATGGACAGGATAGCTTACCACCCCATTCGCGTTTGCCCCCATGCCTCGCTGTCCCTGCCACCGTCGGAGCAGGGGCTCAAGGTTTATCAGACGGAGTCTGTCAATACCCCTAGGATACTTCCTTCTCAGGATGGGAACCCCAGCAGCAGCAGCAGCCAGGATATCAATAGCATCAATCCTAGGTATTAACAAGCCTTATCAGTTAAATCTTTCTTTGTCCCTAACATTTGGGTTTTCCGCTATCAGGAATATGAGCTTTGAGGACCTGGATGAGCTGCGTTGTTCCATGTCACAGAAAGAACGCGCCAACGACTGCACAAGGCGTGACAGGTGGGATGTCGCGTGTCCCACTCCGATCGAGCCCAAACTAAATTCCGAGGAAAGCACCCTGAACGAGCAAAAGATGCGGATACAACTACCGACGATGAACTCGATACTCTCGATATTCTCAAAGCTTATCCCGCCCATTCTCTACCCGTCTCTACAAACGCTCTTGATCAAAACTTTGCAGGTCGGGCCGCTACCTAACCATGTCGGCTTTATCATGGACGGGAATAGAAGATTCAGTCGGTCTGCTGGTTTACCCGTCGAAGACGGTCATCGTGCTGGATTCGAAGCTTTGAAAAGAGTGATTCGTTTTTCTTTCTTTCTTTCTTGTTTCATTTTCAAGTCTGTGGACGTTTTAGTATCCACACCTATATATAGAAATATATGCTTACGAAACCGTATATATCTATTCTCAATTTTCTTTTCATTTCGGAAAAATTTAAAAAATTGTTATAATTTTTTTTTGACACGAGGTCTTGGAGTTATTACTTAGACTAGAAGTGCCAAATGTGACGGTTTATGCATTCGCGATAGGAAATTTCAAGAGACCACCAGAAGAAGTGAACAAACTAATGGATTTAGCGAGGACAAAACTAGTCCAAATCTGTGCAAAAGGGTATCCCAAAAAAATTCGATCTTTTATTGACAATCTCAAAAATAGGTGAAACCCTTACCTAATGATCATGTTTTCATTAATTACAGTCAGTTATTGGATAAATATGGCATACGTGTCGTGGTTATTGGGAGGAAAGATCTTTTACCTCCAGATATAAAGGATTCAGTATGTAAGGTAGAAGAGATGACCGCCAATAACACAAGGTGAGTTCAATGTTCATTTACTGATTCTCGTCCTCTGTTCCCTTACATTTCTGCTACTGATATGATCACCTTGCTCGTGCGTGTGTGTGCTGAGCAGGGGCTGTTTGAATGTAGCGTTCCCATATTCATCTCAAGAAGAAATGGCTAGTGCGATGTACAAAACTGCACAGGATTCAATCACTCATCAAATACCAACTTCGTGAGTATAATTATACATCTGTTGCGTACGGAAATTCGAGATCAAAAAAAGAAAATATCGACAATGTTAATTATTCATGATTTTGATTTTGATTTTGAAGTTCAATTGATATCGATACGATAGATAAAAATCTGTACACTTCACATAGTCCACCCTTAGACATTCTAATAAGGACATCAGGAGTCTCACGATTATCGGATTTTTTACTATGGCAAACGACACTAAACTCGACCAGTAGAAGCGGTAGTAATGAATACGAGACCGAAGAGTCAGAGATGAAAGACCGAAACCTACTCGATCTCCGAGACTCCACCCAATCTACTATAATTGAGGAAGAAGGAGAAGATTGTGATTCGAAATCGTTGTCAACAATAATGATTAGAAAAAAAAACAGGAAAATTCATAAAGGTTCATCGGTACATTTCGTGCCCAAGTTTTGGCCTGACTTCGGTCTACTGGACGTCTTACCTATCCTCTTAGGGTGGCAAGCTGAAGAACTTATTCATCGATTCTTTCGTCTATCCGCTCTTATTGGCTCAAAATGAAAATAATGACTTCCCTCCAAACATGTTAAACTATCTTTCCTTAACCCTTATAATTAATTGGTTGCATGTTGTAGAGGTTTTCCTTTTTTTGCTTCTTCCTTTTGGTCTTGTATGTACACTTACACCAGCTTACACTTCTCTCAGAATACTTGTACATGTATCTCTATAATACATATGTCACAACTTTCTGCTCTACAAGTACTTACCCCCATAAAATACTTTTCTTGGAAGGGCGAGTAATAGTGATATTCAAAATTGATGTATAAATTCATAAACATCTACGTATAACTAAAGGAATGGCCTCTTGGGGCCAAACAAACCGTCGTCACAAATGAACGACATTATTCAAATTTATTCAAACCTAATGTAACACCGGCGTTGATAACAATTCAATCAAATTCCAACTCTATGTAACGCCGGCGTCAATACCAATTCAAAAACTATTGGGCAATGTATCCCCGGCGTCAGTGGTAGACCTCAACACCCCCCACAAGGTCAAAATAATACCCCTCCCCAAAATTGGGGGCAAATATACTAGTAAATTCATAAATGGCTTTTGGCAAAGATTATGTGGTAGGGATGATGTAAGCACCTCCCTGCCAAAAGATTTATGTTTAGGCAGTTATGTACTTATGCTCTTCAATTTTGAATACCAAATGTAGGAAGAGGATTGGGGACCATCCATATGCTTACCTTTGGAAGATCTCGTCCAATATGTTATTGTTTTTGTGTGTCTACAAATTATCTAGTGTGAACTGAATCCTCCTCATAAGTTTATACCAGCCAATTTTCAACACCCTAGATAGATTCTGATATATTATTCCCACCATTCACTGCAGCTATTCATCTATCCATGTCTGGTTTATTTGATTCAGACCCTCTTGAAATCACATTTCACAGCAAATTAAAATATAAAAAAATGAAAGATCCCAGACCAGGATTGGAGAGGGGGGGCAGATTTGAAAGGAAGTCATTAGCTAGTGGTTTGCAATTTCCAGTTGGAGCAGTTTGTCAGCCTATGCAATGCCAAGTATAAACCATATCACACACTACCTGAACTTATTGCTCAGACCGGTCTGTCCAAGGAGTCCTTGGACTTGGCTGTCCAGCCAGAGGTCAGGCTTGGCTGTCCAAGCAGATGGTCCCAACTGCCAACTGCTCAGACAAGCCGGTTTGACATCCTGTTAGACTGCTGTGTCTGAAAAGTTAGAACTGCTTGGACAGGCCAGTCCGAGGACTTGTTAGACTGGCTTGTCCAAGCAGTTAGTTTTGGCAGTGATGTGGTGCAAACTAAAAAGGAAAGCACCCAATTACACTGCCAGCATAAATGGCTGGGCTGAGATCCTGCCCCTCCTAGAGAATTTTTGCCTTTTTGACCCCCTTCCGCCACCTGCGCTGGGTATGTGGTGCATTCACAAGCCCATAGATATGGCTTGTCTGCATGGGTTTCAACGTTGGGTCTGTATTGGCTGTGTTAAAAAAAACAACGGCTGGGGAGAATCCTTATTCCTTGTACTTCTGGAAGCTACTAGGTCTGAAAGCCCCAAAAATACACTTGCCTTGTTGTTATGAGGTATGGCCCAGGCAAACATCTGGCTTGCATCCAAGAAGTGGATTTGCGGGCGGTCCCCTACAGGATTATGCTATGCACCACTGTAAGTGCTTGTGGAGACTAATCCAGGTGGTGTGCTGGGTGATTGGTTGATGAGCTCAATCAAGGTTCACTCAGTGAACAGATGAGAAAGGGTTTATGTGGCAATGGCAGGGATATTGTGGTTGAGTTCAGACAGTGATAAAAGGAAACACACAGTCTTTGAGTTTGAATTCAATTTGAAGATGGTGGTCAGCCGCCTATGAAATGGTAAATCTACTAGATGTTAATTATGTGTGGGATTAACTGGATTCCTGCAGGGATTCAGACGGTTCTTATAATAGGCGGGTATGAACCTTGCTCCAAGAGAGAAAGGAACTTAGTAATGTTAAAACTTTGCGCCTTCAGCTTGTTATTGGTGTGCATTCACAACTGTGCAATAGTGTGATGGCTCATCCTAGTGGTAATCATGGTGCAAGTTGGCCTGCAGGGACTTTTTCTGGAAGTGTGTTGCTAGCAATGGGTGTCCCAGGTTGTCCCACCTCTCTACTCAACTTTACTAATGTTGATGGTTTCAACTCACATACCATGGCCAATCCATCAAACATACTGCAATGGTGATGTTTGGACATGAGCTCCTTCCAACATCCTCTGGACACTCCTTTTCAACGCTAAGATTACTAGAATTTCTTGATGCTCACATTATTGAAAAGGGACTATCCTATGCTACTGGCTAATGTGTGGGGTGCCAAATTTTGGCCATCTGGGATCAACACAAATTTGATGGATCAAGCTGTAGTGTAATTTTTGAGAAGGTAACCTTTGGAATTGGGCACAGGACAAGACACTTGCAATGTGTTTCATCCACCTCAGATGATTATAGACTAGGACTGTCAGCCTTAGAGACAGTATACACTGTCCAAAAGACTTCAAATTATTTCTATTCAATTATATTATTATTCAATTATTATTATTATTGATTATTTATTATCTTCTCTCTTTAAATAAGTTTCCAATTATACTTCATTTTTATCCATGAATTATGACTATTCCTTTATCATATTACTTCATTGAAACTGTACACAATTATTCTAAAGAATTCAAAATTAATTATAGTCTTTATAGCTTCTTAATATCTCTTATAATTAATTAGTTGTGTACCTTTCTTGTTTATCCTATTTTCTGAGTTCAAATTTGTTTATCAGGCGCGCGCGCCCCCCAATGTTGCATAAATTCATACACAACATTAAAACCCTTTTCAGTGCAGAGATTTTCACTTGAGCGCCTCCAGCTCATCACAAGCCCCCTTTTTTCCCTCAGGACAAGCCAATACACATCACAGGATCAAGACCAAGGATTCAACACAGTTTAACCCCGCCTCACAGCATGGAT
>LUKR01001798.1:0-11374 GCA_019395275.1 Puccinia brachypodii
CTCACAAGGTAGGTGAATTTTTTTGACGGGGCAGTGATATTTTGCAAGTGCAACCTCCGCAGGTGAATAGACTGCATGAGTGACTGTTAATTATACAAGGCTGTGTGTAAATACATGTGGCAAAACTTTCCATTAGCTGAGAATGAAAACCCAATAAAAGGTATTTTCTTTTTTGCTACATACTGTATGTTTGAGTAACACCCAAAAACACCCACCTTGGGTGTTGGATTAGGATTCCAACACCAACAAAACAAATATAATATATTTTTGTTCCAATGACACCCAAACGCGGGTGTCAAAGTGGAAAAACAACACCCACCAACCATCCGTTGACGGTTGTTGGGTGTTGTTCACCAATTCCCAGGTGTTGTTTTTTCAAACTTCTAATTTTAAAGGTTCACTCCTATGATAGCCTGCCAGCAATAAGTATGGTAGTGCTATCTTATTGGTCATCATTTTTTGACACACCAAAAATATCAATAAGTCATCTTGGCCCAAACTGATACAACCCTCCAATTGTTGTGTGATGTCTGGAGAGTTTTTGTTGGTCCAATAAACCCAATATATATTGTAGTGTGTGTGGGTCTGTATGGTGGAGATATTGCAATACACAATTGATGAACAAAAAAAAAAGTGAAAGAAACAAGTAAGTATTCTTGAGTATCATAATCTTAAATAACAAATAACTCAATCTTGCTCATAAATAATAGCTAATCTAGACCAATACTTTTGCCCTGCATTGTCAAGTGGTGTACCACCCACTGTTTAGGCTAACTGAGCTAAGTCCCTCTTCTCTGCAGGAGGTTGCAACACCACCCTCTGAAGAAGGGACTTACAAGGAAATTCACATTGCTTGCCTGTGAGCCTTACAAAAAATGCATATTTTATTTGGAGCTCTTTGGAGCCTCCCACAGCCATTTGTAGATGTTCATGTAGGGAGGTTGTGTTCCCAACCTCAGTTGGGTGAAAACATTCAAGAAATTGGGTTCTTCACAATCTGACACTTAACAAAAGCCCCATAGAATACAGCTGTGAAAAACACCAGCCAACCCCATATACTTCTGTGAATATATTCTGGTTGGATACAGAACAGGTGTAATCTATTAAATAAGAGTGCAGGGGGATGTGAATTATGTGAGTGGCCCAAGTTAAAAAAAAACACCCAAAGTGGTAAGGCTCATAGGGGGGCGGGGTGACTTTGCACACAAGTCCCTCCAGCAAGCCATGGGCTGTATTACATCTTGCAAGCAAAAAGCTCAAGGGGCTTAGATAAGCTACCCATTTAGGGTGCTCAGAGTTGGTTTGCATAAGAGCATGGACAAATAAACTGTGCATAAACTCTGTTTGGAGGAAAAACCAAATTAGGAATTCATGTAGTTTGCCTACAAATATATTCATGTGTCCATGCACTTACACAAATCAACTTTGAACACTGAATTGATGATATCAACAAGTTTTTTTTTTTTTTTTTTTTGATCCCATGGGACTTGACTGAGTTTGGAGTTTAATTTTGTGAATTGATGTCAAAACAAAATTAAAAAAATTGTATATACCACCATCAACCATCAAAACAAAAAAAAGAGTATGCCAAACCCTCCCAAAAAAAAGAACAAAGAGATGACAAAACTATTGACATGAAAGAGGAGAGAAGATGACGAAAAAAAGGAGGTTTAGGATGATGAGAAGCAAGAGAGGGAGACAAAAAAGGGACAGATGAGTAGGAAGGGAAGGGAGGGGGGAGGATATGTAGTCTTCCATGTATTCCTGAAATCTATGTTGTATTCGAGAAAAAAAGAGGGCAAGGGAAGATTTCGGAAATGGGGCTGCCTCCGTCTATCTTAGTCTTCCTTAGCAGGAGTGTCGTTCCCACTACTGACTGCTGATGCTTCCGGTGCACCGTTCGTTAGCTTGTTCTTCTTGGCGGCTTTCTTTTGCTCTTTCTCTGCCTGCTTCTCTGCCTTCGATTTCTTCACCTGAAAACAATAAGAAACCGAAATGAGATTGGTTTTTTCCTAAGGGGAAGTGGTGGGTTTTGGTTGGTTCCCGATGATAAAAAAAATGAATTGACTTACTTTCTTGGGTGGGGGAATATCCCAAGCCCATAGTGGGATAAATGAGTCAACCTAATAAAAGAGGCATGGTCGTTTGAGTGGATGCAAAATACGATAACACTGATCAAGCAGAATGACTCAACAAATCCGACGTCCTCGAACAGGTTCGGGAACAACCAGATGCCAGGCGAGACAGCGACCCAGGTGATAATATAGAGGATCAAACGGATGATAGCGATGACGAAGAAGAGACCGACGAATCCTAGAGCGGCCATGGAGAGGTACCAGACCCCGATCCGGAGGCTCATAGGCCAGAGCGGGAACATGACACCAGCGAGGACGACGAGGACCATGAGAGCGGCACCGGCGATGACCATGAGCTGGTTTCCGTCATAGAGCCAGGCGTAGTAATTCTCTCCATCGAATAGTTGGGCTGGGTTGACCTGTAATACCTTCGCTCCCGCTATCGACTGTGTGGTCCGCTCGACCCGTAGGAAAAACGCATACGGTAAAATCGTGTTCAGTAGCGCGGTCGCTGCTGCTTCGTCTGTGATCGGAGGTGAACTGCTCGGATGGATCTTCGCATACGATGGTGAAAGTAGGGCCTTGATCGCCGCTTTTCCCTTGAAGTAATCGTGTCGCTGTCCAGCCACCCAAGCAAGATAAATAAACGATTACATTCAAGACGAAATGAATGGGGAGATCTTGCTTACCTTTCCTTCGAGAACACCCGTTTTGGTCTTCAGTTCGGCCTTGGAACGAAGATATTGAACGACCGCTAGGAGTTCGCCTGTACGGAGGAGGGAAGATGGCAGTGTTAGTATGTGCGAAGTTCATGGAGAAGGGGAGTCTTTGGGGGTGACTGACGTGGAATAGCCTGCTGTTGTTCCATGGTTGTCTTTCTGAGCAGATGGTTTTTGGTCCGAGGTGGTCAACTGGGGCTTTTAAGCAGCAGGGGCAGTGGAGCGAGTGCCATGTGGCCCTGAGACCTGTTTCGGGGGCGGAGAACCCCCCCGGGGCAACCAGCTTCACAACATACATGTCATGGCGAGACAGCCTCGCTTTACAGCGGATGCTCCAAGACTCCAGCGACAACGACCACCTTCAGATCTCAGAATTTTTTACAGGCTGGACATCTCAGAGCCAAGAACACGCAAATTACTTCCAGTCTTTCAGGCAGGTTGGATCAAGATATTATATCTGGTCAGTGCCAGTGGGACCGAGACCCAAACTGACTCGTTATCAGATCAAGCTGTTTGGATGGCTCGATTGAAACCTGTAGGCGAGTGCGCCAGTGACATGAAAGCCATCAGTTATCATCGGTATAAAGATACAACGTTTGGCATTATACGGGTTAGATTGGAGATCAATCCACGGGATTTATCTCCAGTTCGTGCATCAACGGGTAAAGTCTTGTAGGCAATCATATCGCTAACTTGACAAAGCCCCTCGGCTGCCTGGTCGAGGTGTTGCACCGGCCCTCGAGCGAAGCGAGGGGGACTTATGGCGTAGACGCATTGTCCTGCACGTCACGATTTGGCAGTTTTGGTGTAGCCAAACTTCCACTCAACCTTATGGATCCTTGCCACAAAAAAAGGGTCAACAATTCAACAATTGAATCTTGTGTATGTTGCCTCTCTTCTCATGTATTTACAACCTCATTATTCCACTCTGACCTTGCTAAACGTTGTCTTTCATTAAAGTTGTGATTTTGTATTTTCTGTGCCATGTGCCACTGCCAGCATAATTGACTGGGCTGAGATCATCCCAGTTAAACTGGGATGATCTCAGCCCAGTCAATTATGCTGGCAGTGGTGCACAGACCCTTTTCAGGATGTTTTTTCATTGAACTTTTGAAAAAGAGAGGTAAGACAAGTAATTCAAACCCAAGTTTATGGAGAAGCAAGAGGAAAGAATATCATCTGAAGAGAGGGATTGAAGGGCAAGAAGGGGGCCTCATCCCATTCCAATTGGTCCTCCATCATCTGGAGGAGCGGAATTTCAAATCAAGAAAGACCACAAAACACACCTCAAACTCAGATTGTGATGTACAAGCTTCCCTTTCTTGAATATAAGCCTTGCATATACTCCATGCCTCAGCTCTTGGCAAGCCAAGTGCTCTGAGACCTAATTAAGCTAGATCATATTGAATAATCTCTAAACACAGCATCATAGCTGCATGCCCATTGAGCTCTTTCACCAGGCCATTTGAGAACTTTTCAGATCAGAATCAAGAAAAACAAATATTTTTCTAAAGCCAGCCCCATGAAAATTTATCAGGTAACACACTTCCTGTCAATCTTAGTATTCACAATTGATGCAAAGTGTCATATTTATAGACATAGATCCATAACTGGCTTTTTGGATAAGGGATTAGGTAATCACATCCCTGCCAAAACACTTATTTTTATGCAGTTATTAATCTTTGTTTTTCAATTTTGAATACTACTGATATTTAGGTAACAATCATAAACACTTTAATCTTTTGCACACTTTTCTGAAGTTAAAACACAACTGCAAATATTATCAAAAACACCTCAATTGTCAGGGACAGTCTCTTATGTGACTCGTCCCTGAGTAGACTCCTCTCTCCGTGAGAGGTTGGACTGGGTCTTCTGACACAACACCCACGAGTAGGGGAAGCTCGAGGGTAGCCGCACCTCTAGTCTTTAGAGGGGCTGGTAGAAATGACTGTTCTACAGGGTCTAGGACCCGAGAGTACTGGTAAGGAAGATGGAGAGACGGGTTCTTACCGCGGAGTTGACAAAGGGATTGGTGTCTTCGTCCAGTCGGGTAAGATGGGAGGAGATGGGTTAGGAGATATATTTTAAATACGAATATGGAAATTGGATCGTAGTAATGAAAGCCCCAATCACTAGTTGCCGGAGAAAATTTCTCAGATAACAGTAAATTCTTGGGCTTAGTCTCTAAAATCTCTGGGTCCCTCTCTTCGTCTAAGAGAGGCCTGGTATATAGAGTAGAGATCAAATAAACCAAGTCCCTCCCTCACCATGACCTCCCCCCCCCAAAAAAAATAAAAATACAAACTGTAAATATTCACATTTGAGAAAAAAAAACAATCAACAGGTAGATACAAGAAACAAGAAGTCGAGGGATCGTAATAACCAGTTTTTTTTTTTTTTTTGAACAAGCCAAAAAAGAAAAGAAAGATGATGTTTACTTTTAAGGTAAAGGGATTTCAACGACCACCAATTCAGGTTTATGTTTGCTAGCATAGTCCATAACGATAGGCATATTATCTTTCTCTAACGTCTTCAAGACTTTAGCGTTAGAGATCACGCAACTAGTTCCACAAAAGATTGCCTCTACTCAACCGATTCCCACCATATAATTAAAGGGTTGGAATGATAAAATATGTAAATGAGTTAACATGAAAGCGACTAGGATAAGGAGGTTATATTGAGGGAAGAGGGGAAATTTACTCACCATCTTCGATCCCGACCCGATTACAAATAACAGAAGCCCGATTTTCTAAGTTCCAAAGAGGGGTACACCTGACCTCCCAATGTTTCAACTGTTCAGAAGTCTCTGCAGCGCTCTTACCGATCTCAGTTCGTCTAGGATTGGGTTGAGGACTGAGGTCGAGCCAGGCCATGCAGCATAACATTATCTCGGCTTGGTTCTTGGCGGCAAATGAACTGAGCTCATATGTGTCGAATGGGGCTTCGAATTTGTCGGGACTTAACTGTTGTTTTATCAGATGGAGAAGGGAATGAATGAAGCGGTGGTCAGTCTCATCGTGAGTGAGAAATTTAGTTCAGATTTCCATAAAGTGATTAAGGAGGATCAAAAACTCTACATCCATGCATATCCCAATGCAACAATTCACAGGTTGACCGCGCTGACCATCGACCCTTGCGATATTCAAATCCATCATGGAGAAGCCTTCACCAGCTCTAGCCCAGAGTGGATCGACGGGAGGATATAGTTGAGTTTTATGATAAACTTTGATCAATTCGCCCAGGTTTGAAACGATGCCCATGGCATTGTATAGCTGCTTTACGCCCGGCTCTTGGATCCTTTGTGGGAAACCTATTATCACGTGGCAATTCAACTTGAGGGCTGATAATGATGAACAAACGAAACAATTTTTTCCAGAAATAGTTGAGCTTTGGTTGGAAGATTGCGATTTCAAGACAGCAATAATCAGAATAAGGTAAACTTGCCGGTCTCTTTCGCCCATTTAATGCTGATTCCATCAACCTCAGACTCAATGTATGGCTCAATGTCCTCAAACGATCGAAAGTTATAACCTTTGGAAACAGAGGAGAGGGGTCAGGATGTGTTGAATAATTTCATGTGAAGCCCTTTTCTGTTTTTTAAATGCGGATCAACATCTCACCCGTGAAGGCCATCTCTGGGAGCATAAGCAAATCGATATCGTTGGGTTTGATTCTACATAGAATGATAAATTTTAGCTTAATATTTGTTGTTCTCTCGTCAAAGAGGCTAAACAGAGAAGGAGCATTAACGCACGAGGCGACCATACTGTTAGCACGTTGGATGGATTCTTCAGGGTTCTTAAAGGCAGGATGAAGCTGAACCAGTGCTATCTTGGTTGTGCGGACCATCGTTGTTTCTCTCAGAAGGGGGGGATAGAAATGAGGAGCGCTGTGATAAAAAAGGGCGGCGAAATTGGACGGCAATATGAGTCGGGAGGGGGTGAATGTGTAGTTAGGCAATCAACTGAAGCTACCAAATAGGCTGGTAACTCTTTGAGGGAGAGTGCGGGAGGTGGAGACGTTCGATACGGGATCGGCCAAGGGTATAAGGTTGTGAACATGAGTTTCTGGTGGGTGGAGTCACTGGCGGTATCCCCACACAGTGGCTTTGGGCCAAGCTGGTCTGTCGGAGGGGGGATAGGGGGGGATTGGCGAAAAGCTTGGCTAGGACCAACCGGGCCAATACAAGGCTGATACGACCCTTCTGCCAGCTTCGGCAGACCCTCGATGGAAGTACCGCAAGATTCTTAAAACTTGCAGGGTTGCAGGAATTGCCACCATGGTTTCGAGTCGCACGTACATAAATATTTACGATCGCATGAAGCTGAAACCCTTAGATATTTATGGATGATAGACGTACATAGATCATTCCTTTGGTGTGAGCTCGGCGTTGATACGGACGTGTCTCGAGGGCCCACATTGCTGAGCAGTGAGCGCCGTCTTGTTGCGAAGTATTGGACTGTCGGACGACCCCCTCTATTCCGCCAATGTGAACATGGCCGACCACGCGAGTAAGTTGAAACAGGCTAACAAAAGTCGTGTGTGGGATGCTATCGTCAGACTAGAGGCTTGCTTGGGGTCCATTCTGCGTCCTTCGGCAGGCTGAGGAGAAGCCCAAGAGCTATCTCGTCCGGCAGTACTGGCTGCCTGGCACTGTCCGAAGCCGCCGGCGATGGCCGGGAGCGCTCCATTCAAATTCTTACACAGTCCGGTACAACAACTCCTCATCAATTACTTTCCCGGCCAAGACTCCGGCCGCTGTCTACAATCGGCTTCCGGGGCCGGAGATTCGGCATGAGACGTTCCAAACGAATGCCGCTGCCCGACGCGGGTCCGACCACAGCAGCTATGGATAAGGCCGAAGTTGCCAAAGTCCACGAGGACTTTACCCGAAGGTCCCATCATAAAGATAGCATTTGGGCAAAGTCCGAGTCAAGGCCTCTGGTTGAATTGAAACCCTGCATCGACATGAGACGATTTCAGTATAGCTGACCAGACAGAGTTTTGGATTTAGAAATAGGAATCCTAAATCCCCATCCTCAATCCAAGGGGAAGCCTTACAGTCAAAGAGTTATCTTGACTTTCATTCCCAAATCGGCCATGGTTAAGATGCTCTAGCGTCCAGCTGCAGTGGCAGTTCTTCCACACCAAACCATGAAGTTGAATACTTGGAAGGCCATGATCGATTGGCATGGCCAGCCTTTGGCTTGAGATCAGGACATAACCATGTAAAATTAGCCATATGTGCACCTTCAAATGAGACATTCACTAGATATATATATATAATCTTGGTCCCGGCTTAAGAAGTATAATGCAGCGCGTTTAAAAGTAAAGAAGAAGAAGAAAAACCTGGGAATATATTGTCATCGGGGAGGTCAAAAGCAGAAGCCACCATCCTCCCAGAATCTGCAGCCATATATATTCGAAGGTCAGAATAGCACAAGATTAAATATTTCAAATGCCGTATGATGAAAGGGAAAAACGAATCCTTGTAGAATTAGGCGAGGAGATGAACGAATGAAAAATAGGAAAGATGTCCCCGAGAGGGCAAAAGAAAAAGAGGAACCAAAAAAGAAGAATTTAAAATTAAATCCTGAGAACAGAGGAGAACAAGAGAAAGGGGGAGAAAGAAGATTAGAATTATTTTTTGGCTTTTTTACGAGGTTGAAGAACATTCACTTGTGTTCTTTTCTGTTGATTTGAAGAAGGGTCAGATGATAAACTCTGGACACCATTCTGATCAAGGTTGGCTGAATTCTTGAGAGAATTATCAACAAAGATAACCGAATAACAATCTTCGAAGCTAGCCGAAGGTGATTCTACTTTCCCCTCAACCTGCTTATCCTGATTGTTATCATTCGTTGAGGAGTCGCCTTCAATGGTGATGACTTCATCTTGTTTGAGAAGATTTATCTTTTCCTCGAGCTTTCTCTTCTTCTTGAGATTGTCATCTGAAAGTACTGAATTGATACTCGATTTCACATCTTCAATCCAACCCAGGTATGCAGCTGTTAGGTTCTCTAATGTCGAATAATCTTTGTTGTGAATCTGTTATATAAATTAATAAATTGTGTCTGTTAAATTATTTTAACAAAAAAAACACTGGTAGCGAAAAAAAGGAGACAAATGTACTTTAGACCAAAGGGAAACCCAAACATTCCGAGGAACTCCAACCATTCTCCTTGTAACTTCGTCGGAATCCGTTCGGCTTGCTGGGATGGCACTACTGCTATTGGTTGATGCGATACTTTGGACATCTTCTTGTCGAGAGGTTATGTTTGCTGCTGCGTTCTTTGTTGGTTGACCGTGAGCAGTCGAGGGAGCGCCTGATGATGAAGTTGGACGTGATCGAGTTGATGAAACGACGAAAAACGCACTCAGACGACCGTCGCAACATTCTTGCCGACCGCCCATCCTATCCCAAAACTCATCAGCAGAGACTTGATTGATTTTCGTCCGTTCGCGATTCCGATCACTTTCCAATGAGGTCGAAGACCTCTCTACGATAGCATCGTCCCAATCACCTGGTTCACCTGATGGATTCGTCGAACAGTTTCCAATCGAATGTAAGAATCTGGCTTTGGGATCATCGTTAAATGCCGGTATTAACTCTGATAGAAAACAACTTCGCCGTCGATCGGGAACAAGATTGGTCGGATTGTGAGAATGATGATTGGTGGGTGTGAAAGGTGATGTGATTTTATGATATGGATGTCCATAATTCCACAACGTTTTAAATTCGGATGAAAGTGGCAAAACCTCAAGTGATTCTTCATGATCGAATCCAGGGAGGATGTAAAAACATTCCAAGAGGTTCTTATTAGATTTGGCAACTTGATGATATCCAATCGCCAGTTGAGATAAGATTTTATGCCACCATTTGACTAATTGTTGATCATCTAATATTCTTTTACCCGTTGGACGTTTGTAGGGAGACGCAGCTCCCGAATCTCCTTCAGTGGATAAAATGTTTTTTGATGCAAATTTAGCACCATCTCCGGTACCATTTGGCCCGTTCTCAGCGCTCGCCGGAAACAAGTATTGACCCTCTCTTGCAGCACGAGCAAAGACATGAATCCTGAGACCTTGTATCGATTTGGGCATATGTTGCAGGAAATAAGACAAAAACGCGATCGTAAGTTGACCAGCAGGGGCGGGCAAAGGGGAAAGTCCCGTCGTATCAATCTTTGAGACGTAGAGGAGTTGGATAGAAGTGGTCGAGATCGTATAAAGGGATGCCTCGAGCGCGAATACAGGTACTGTCACTTCTGGTGATGGAGAAGGTGTTGTGTTGGTATTCGGTCGATAATCCTCAAATTTTTCGGCCAGCATGATCAGATAATCTGTTCTCATGATTGAAACCGTCGGATCGAGCGCGTGTGGAAAAAGAGTATGCGTCCGAAATGGCTTTGTACATAGTGTCATCAGTTCGAACGTTCGAGGGTTGGCCTTATCCGTTGGCACTGATCGGAGGGCATGGTTCAAAGACTGGTGAAGGGAAGGACGTGGTGCCATCGGATTGTCGCTCGTTACACTTCAGGCGCAAATGCAAATTTAGATAGATGTGACTTTTCAGGTTGATCGATTGAACTGCGCTCCGATAATCGATGACAAGCTCCGGAGAAGGACGACCACACTGGTCCTGAGAGCGAAAAATTGATGATATGAAATCAGTTGAGGGCCGCTTCGATGGGATAGATGGAGGAATCCAATCGACCAACCTGGTGACGACAATCCGGGCTGTCCGGGTCCCTCGAACTGAGACTCCCCCGGCCTGCATGCCCCGCCAGCCCTGGGCTCGGGGGAATCCCCGTCGTAAACGCATGACTAGGGGTGAAGGTGGATCGGGTCGGCCCGCGGGTCAACCCGACCCACTTGGGTCTGGGGCGGGGCGGGTCTGTCTGAGGCCACATCTTGACGCGGATGGGTCAACCCACTGGGTGGCCCACATTGGGCCAGGTCAAGCATTGGCCAAGATGGGTCGACCCATGTGTTACCTGTTTAGTAGTTGAAAGTGGAAAAATTTGCTGAAACTTGGAAGTGAACCTGTACATGAATGATGAAACCAGAGGAAAAAGTTATTAGAACGGAAACAAGTTTCAACCAGGACTTGGGGTTCTGCTTGGAAGTTGGAGGTTTGAACTCCGGATTGGGGCCAAGACTCAAGAGATCTCTCAAAGAAGCCAGTCTCCTGGTTTGATGCTTGAGTGCACCCATCCAATCCACTGGATATAATTTTTAGAGTATTGTCCTTGTCTCAGTCCCCTCTTCGCAGTTTTATCTTTGCTTATCAATCTATCTCTCAGACTTCATGATGCCATTGCCAATTCAACCCCACAATGAAGACATTGAAGTAATTCAGCAACCCAAATTGATGGAAACAGACAAGAATCCTTCAAAGAAAAGGAAAAAGACTAAAGATGGCCGCCCATACCCGGGTACCCGTCAAGACAAACCTCACATTTAAAGCACCCGCACCTGCACCTGCACCCGCATAGCTATTGTCACGCGGGTACCCGGGTACCCGCAGGTGTGTCATAATGTAAATATAATAGCTATCCAATTTTCTTATTCATTTAA
>LUKR01001800.1:0-11370 GCA_019395275.1 Puccinia brachypodii
ATTGTATAAACGTAAGACAAAACTTTTCCTAATCAATTCATTTTCAGCAATTGGCGCAAGTATTCTTTGATCTTTAGATGGAACACGCGTGCAATAGCAGTCGGATGGTTCAAAGGATCATTGCCTTCAGGTATTTCAGCCTTAATCTCTGGCCAGCCACTATTGGCTTTCATTGTGAGAAATAGGCTAGGTGCGCCAAATTCGCAAACAAGTGCCATTGCGTCTTGACCATTGAGAGAGAAAGCGAGGACCGCCAATAAAGGTTGAAGGGAGAATGATTCTTCTGCCAGTTGCACCATCTTGCCCTTCAAACAATTCAACAATCCCGTTATAGATCTGAATCTGTAGCTTATCTTGATTATGCTTAAACCAGTTCAACCAAGACCTCTCAACGCATATGTACATATCAACTAACAATTCCTGAAATAGCAAGCGGCCAAGGAGGATGCTTGAGAATGTGCCCCGACAAACAAATAGCAAGTAGGCAAACCATTCTAGTTGTGAAACTTTTCGACCTGCAAAAGATTTGTCAGCTTTGTCCTTATTCCATAAAAATTTCAGACTCACATTTGCCAATACTTGCTTTATACGTCGGTTCCCATTGTTGGGAGCCATAAAGGAAGAATAGCGGGTAGCGAAGTGGGAATTAAGCTGAATGGAGATCACTGATATATTGAAGTTCCCCCGAATGAGTGGTGAGTTGGATCTGTCGTTTATCTTTAATCAGACCTGATCCGGAGACTATGAATCCAACTTCATCAACTGTTGGCTCATTATATTGTTTGTTGTTTTTACCGGAATACTTGACACTCGTAAATACCATTTTTGTAGTCTGATTTGTGATAGCGATCTCCAATGCTGATTTGAAAAATCTTGCATAAGGATTATGTTTGTACATGAATAGTTGCAACTTGGCGATGATTTCCGGATCCAACGAAATAGAATAAATTGGAGTGTTTCCCGAGCTTGAAGTTGCAGCTCTCATCCTAGTATGAACCTCTGCTTCCCCACCGCCACCTACCACAAAAATTTGGGCGAACTTCAGTGGCTCGCCATGGGGTGGAATCATGTCCCCAATTCTGTGGCCAAGATTCCCCTTGATAGTGAATACATTTGGACCTCCAGGACCATTTGTCTTCTGTTTGAATGTGGTCCCGAGAGATGTGAAGGATATACTATTGTTATATGCTTGGATCAGTCGTTGAAAATTCCTCGCTGCTGTATTTGCACCAAAAATGAATTTTCTTGCTTAGTTTTATTCCAGTGCCGTTACGAGTATTTTCACGTACGATTAGTTTTGCTTGTAAGCAGGTCCTCAATCCAGTCGGGTACAGTTGGTGTCAACGGATCAGACATCGGCAAATCGACTTGTCCTTTCTGACAGCATATAGAATAAATGTTTCAATTTCGTCTGCCATCTTTGATAGTCTTCTCCTCCTGCCAATGTAGCGCTTTACAGCTGCTGCATTCATCATTACAAGGGCCTAGGGTATATGGAAAATGGAGACCTGGAAGTGATAAAATATTAGATTTGGTATTTAATTCTGCTGTTAACGCCGCGAGGCCAGGGCATTCCATTGGGTGAATGTGACAAAAATTGATTGATTGAGGGATCAAAGGTGAGGGACCAGTTCTTCTGCCTTAAGGTGTGGAAAGGAACGGTGAAGTTTATGACAGCTGCTCCGTATCCTATGACTGTTGCCGCCTTTTCATGAGCATTACAGGGGCAGAATTTAAATATCCCTTTGGGGAAGGGAGAAAAGCTTGACAGGTTGATGTGTAATGTCACATAATATGCGTAGGAAGGGAAGCAATCAATAGTAGCATTCCTTGGACAATTCAGGGGAAAGCAAAGATTCTTCACGCCCCGCCAGAATGCCTCCCCCTTTTCTCTTGATCCAAGAGTAGCATACTTCAACCTGGCATTGATTTTTGGTCTAGAGATGGAGGTTCAATCATTCACTCAAATTGATACTTTCATCCAATTGATGAAATTCTTAACAAAAATATGATATCACAACAGTTCAAGTAAACTAATGGTTTGAGACTAAGGAGGCGGATCGAGTGGACTAAAAGTTTGAACTAATGAGGAGGATCTTAATAACAATTCTCCGTGATAATTCCAGTGTACAGCCCAGAATAAAAAGTTGTATATAGCAATTCAATGCCGGGGTCATCAAGGGAAGATGACGTAGTTTCTGATGAACCTATCCTGATTCATACATGATGTTCTGCCGAAGCCATTTTGCCACGTTTGCGGGGCGAAGGAGTGGATGGGGCAACTGGGGGGGAATTGGTCTCTTGCATTTCTTCAGCTTGGGTGCGTTCGGCAACCTGATTCATACTGACATCAATAGAAGAGCCTTCGGTCGCGGTGTTAGGGACACGGGACGGACCAACACCTGGAATCGGATCAGTCACAGGAGCATTGGACTGTTGAGCCCCTGTTGCTCGATTGATTTGGGAGAAGTGGACTCTGTGCGGATATTAGTAAAAATAATTGCCAAGAGATCATAGTACATGAAGGACTAACACATTCCTCCCTAGGCGAGATGGACTGCCATTTGAAGGGTTGATTTTACCCGTGATTTTCACACACGAGGCGTTTGGTGGATTGATCCAACTTAGAGCCAGGACCTGCGGGAAAAATCAAATTACAATTAGATAGGTCTTCATCACGTACGCAGTCAAATCACAACAAACCACCGACTTCAACCATAGGCATTCCTTGCTCCATGTCCCAATCGCATAGGAAACCAACAAGAAAGAAATCTTGGTTAGGTTGACAAAGAACGTGAGTATTTGCCATATTCCGACGTCCAGGGACTTTGTATTTAACGTTGAAGGCCCAAACTGATCGGGACTAAACCAAAAGGTTAGCTCATCAATATAAATAAAGTGAGCGCAATCGACATACCTGTGGGTCCCAATCATGGTGACGGAGAGTCACCATTAATTTGTTTTTGACAAGGCCATTATTGTTAGTGGTCTGACGGTTGACCTTTGTGGCAGTCCCGATGGCATCAATGGATGTCTTATTAGTGGTCTCACCAATGAGGTCTTCAACTTTACAAACCCTTATCAATGTTTCAGGAAAATAAGTGAAAATTGGGGGTGAATCCGGGCCGATCACCATTAGTTTGCCTGTCAAAGAGTAGATGTAACCTGATTCAAGGGCAAATGCTGCTGAAGTATTCGCCAAGAGTATCACTTCATAATCTGTGGAATCTTCAGGGTTACAAGACGTAAACCCAGGCGCGGTGAAGGTACCATACTGTTGACCAGAAGGAACGTTTGCAGAGGACTATTAATTGAATAAGTATAATATCATGCTGGTCAAGATAAGTTAAAACTTACCCCTTCTGTAACGTATGCTAAATGTTTGGCAGACACGGGGTGATTTGGGAGACAATTATTCTTGTCAGACATGATGAGCTCAAGTGGTTTGTTCAATGCAAGAAATTGTGGAAACCTCAACCTCTTTATATACTCGTACCAAATAAGTGTCATGTACAAGGGTTGAATATAGTGAACGCAAATATGACCTGACAAGGGAAATGCGGCCTGATGGGCAAAAATTGATGTCTCCAAGACACATTTGATTGACTCATTGGCCAGACTTCTACATCAGTGAGAATAACAACAAAGGTGAAAATAGGTAGTTTGCAATAGAGGTTTGGTTGATTGACTAATCTTCTATGCAAGGGGTAATAACAAGGTAGGCGCAAATGAGATATTTCAAAAAACAAAATTGGCATGATTATTGGTCAACGGGATGAGGGCCTGTTGGATTGGTCAAGAATATTGATGATCTACAAGAGGGGGGGCCACAGGGCAAGGGAAAGTGGAAGGGGTAAATAAAAAATAAGTGGAATATATGATGATCTACAGATTGCAATATTTAGGGCCTTGGTTTACTCCATTGGAAGGAGCGTGATTGGAGGTTGTAGGGGTGAGGGTTGCCGTAATTGTGAAATAACTCAATTTTTTTTGCCTGCATCAAAATGGGAATTAGCGGTGTGGTGATTTATATAGGTAGGCGTGGTAGAATGTCCATTAGCGGTAAAAAGCTGAGTAATGCACAAAGCTGAGTAATGCACAAAGCTGAGTAATGCACAAAGCTGAGTAATGCACAAAGCTGAGTAATGCACAAAGCTGAGTAATGCACAAAGCTGAGTAATGCACAAAGCTGAGTAATGCACAAAGCTGAGTAATGCACAAAGCTGAGTAATGCACAAAGCTGAGTAATGCACAAAGCTGAGTAATGCACAAAGCTGAGTAATGCACAAAGCTGAGTAATGCACAAAGCTGAGTAATGCACAAAGCTGAGTAATGCACAAAGCTGAGTAATGCACAAAGCTGAGTAATGCACAAAGCTGAGTAATGCACAAAGCTGAGTAATGCACAAAGCTGAGTAATGCACAAAGCTGAGTAATGCACAAAGCTGAGTAATGCACAAAGCTGAGTAATGCACAAAGCTGAGTAATGCACAAAGCTGAGTAATGCACAAAGCTGAGTAATGCACAAAGCTGAGTAATGCACAAAGCTGAGTAATGCACAAAGCTGAGTAATGCACAAAGCTGAGTAATGCACAAAGCTGAGTAATGCACAAAGCTGAGTAATGCACAAAGCTGAGTAATGCACAAAGCTGAGTAATGCACAAAGCTGAGTAATGCACAAAGCTGAGTAATGCACAAAGCTGAGTAATGCACAAAGCTGAGTAATGCACAAAGCTGAGTAATGCACAAAGCTGAGTAATGCACAAAGCTGAGTGGACTGTGGGGGACCACACATGCAGAATGGTAGCAGCGGCGTGTTATCAGGTGAACCAGGACAGTTGGAGCAGGCTCCACCAATGGGTGGAGCTGGGGCAAAGGCGCTGGTGAGAGACTGACTAATGGGGGCTAGACAGAGGTTTTGAGAGGTCAAACGTCAGAGAGGAGCAGAGTCTGATGGAGGAGCGTGAGGGAGACAGGCGGAGCTAGCGGACTAGTGTGGGACATGTCGGGGTTGCAGGCGAGCATGGGAATGGAGGAGCGGGGAAAGGAAGGAGAGAGAGAAGGAGGGGGGGGGGGAGATCATTTTTTTTTTCATCATTTTTTTATCATCATTATCATTATTATTCTTACGGGTTGTTGTACGGATTGCTGAAAATAAAGACTTACAATAGTTATTAGGAAGATCATTACAGAACCTATCAACAGACTTTTGTAGCACAATTGCGGAGTGCGGAGAGCCCTATTCACCTGCGGATTGTTATGCTATAGATCAGGCTCAATGTGGAGCGCTGAAGGCTAGCGGGAAAATAGCAGTGCAAAGCAGACTGACCAATAATCACACAGCCCGGGCACATAAATATTCTTGAAGAAGGCGGTTAGGGGACATATCTACCCATTGAACCTACCCTTTATTCTCACAGCGGCCAAAGATTGAGACATATGTGAGATAGAAACTGACAGCAATATGAAGGGACCTGCCCTTCTCAAAAGCAATGGTTCCGCAGTAAAGAATCACATTAGAAGGAATTAACCCCATGAGATCTTCTTTATTGGTCACTGGCAAAGAGTGAAGATGAATACTTGGTCCACACTACAAAGGCAAGGGGAAAAAATTAAATTATGAGAACAATCACGGATTGAGTTTACTTGATGGGACAACGTACTGCTCCTTTAGTTAAGAAAAAACAACAGATGCGACTCGATATTTTGGCGATACAAGCAGTGCCTGTAATTATTGGTGAGAGATTATTTTGGTGAACAGGATCAGGAAGAATATCCCAGGAATTGGAGGCAACGCGGACTTCAAGGAACAGTGAGGTTGCATCAATGGACTGAATGTTCAATGTGCCTGAAAACGTTAACCAGCCGTTGGCGGCGAATGGGGGTGATCTGCCTTTTGATAGAACTATTTTATAGAGGGGCGGTGAAAATTGAGAATCACCATTTTGAAGTGGGGGCGGCGAGTAGAGAACGGTGGAAGATACTTGGCGAGTCATTGAGAGGGGTACGGATGCATGGATAGAAGGTATGATGGAAATAATGGGGTTTGACAGAAGAATAGGGCGCAGATGTAGTGGTAGAAGAACACACCCAATTCTACCGGAGGTCTTATGGGGTCGATGGCCCCGCTTGGTAGGACATGCTACAAACCGGAAATAGGCAAGAACAGTAGGAAACAGGCAAATTTAAAAATCAGCAAAAGTTGACCTGGTGCGGTCCGGTTATAATAAGCCCACGACCGGGCTAAACAAAGACCGCCGGCTTTGGACCAGCCAAAGTTATCAAAGAAAGCAAACGAATGTGGCTTTTCCATCTCCTCATTCTGGTCAAAGGCCAGCGCAAGAGACTGTGAGCCGCAACTGGGTGTCGCACTGATCTGAGGACTATCAGCTGATCTCCCAGCTCACGTTGCAAGACACGGAGATTTGCAGAGGCCAACAAGCTTCTTTTCAAATTCAATTAGGATCTCCCCAGTCCCCCTGCTAACAATCAAAGCAACAGAACCATGGCTAGAGATGCTCAAGTTCAATGGCTCAATGGCCATCAGGACTTATGTACGGTCAACTGGGGAAGAGAAGGAAAAGGAAAAAGTGAAGTAATATATTTCACGCATGATCACAAATGGGAATTTAGCAGGCGGAATGGGATACGGAATAAGGAAGTTGCAGAAGAGTTGAGATGACATGGATTACAAAAGGTAGCACATAACGTCAATAGTGATGGAAAAGGTATAGGAGGGGAAGGGGAAAAGTATAAAAGGAGACCTGCTGTGAAGGTTTAGAGGGCATCATATGACTCTTGTTTGGCGGCATTGCTTAGACCATCGATCCGGGAACATTACCCGTAGAAGGAGGAGCAATATTTTTTTTATTTAGGACTGTGATGGTTTGCTTAAGCTTAAACTGTTAATAAAGAGAAATGTTGTTTTGACTCGGCAGATCGAGCTCAACATACTCTCAACATACTCCTTCTAAGTCCAGAGAAGGCTGGCCTGTGCACAAGCCAGTGGCAAGGAAGATTGTGTTAAAGCAGGGAGTGACATTTGATTACACTAAAAAACATTTGCAATCCCCCACACTTAAAAATATGTATGTCTCTTGGGTTGGGGCAAATTGCAAGACAAAATAGCCCAGTAGTACAACTGAGAATGCTCAGCACCACCCCCAAAGTTGACCAGAATGAATAAAATTTTGTTTTAAACAGCTTTGGAAAATTTATTGATTTTGGCCAAGCATGCCCAGTATTGCTCAATTTTACGGTGGCAATTTTTTTTCAAAAATGGGTAAAAAAATTCCGCCATCCCATTTCACATTCTTCTTCATGGGTAAATTGCAAATACTTGAAGTGTTTCAGATAATCAATACTGTGTATCTCTTAAAGTGTTACTTTAAAACTCTGGTCCCACAGTGTCGTGCACCCAGTTGTGAAAGGGTTACCGGGCAGATACAGCTTATCTCCTCATCACGGCTTGGATGAACGGGAAGCGGTCTCGTCAACTTCTCCTGTACCTTCCTCTGAACTTGAAATCTTGGCTATTCTTAACTTCAACCACCTCGAACAGTCGATCACAAATGGCTCTCAAAGCCTCAACTGCTCGACTACTCAGCGGTCATGTCGTACCGTCATTTTTTTAGTAATGGATTTGAAACAAATACGAACTAAATTCATGCCCTTCGGTGGCGCTGGGAGGGCGTGATCCCCTGTCGTAAAGCAACCCACGGATGGAGAGCTACAAAGGTGAGGGTTGTATTTGTCAACTGAGAGGCTTGCGTGTGTGAAACTTCGCTGCCCTGACTCATTGTAAGCTTCAAAGTCCAAAAAATAGTTGACTCTATATGTATCAGCCGTCAATCACTCGGTCTGGATACCTTCTTGTTGGGAAATAAAATCTTTTGGACAGCGGCGACTGGCTCCGCCGCAGCGCCGTATCAATGCTCCCCGAGCGCTCCGCTGTACCACAATTTGGAAATCACAGCCTGTCCGGATTGAGTCAGCAATTATTAGTATACCATTTCTGATACCCCAAGTCAGAAATGATTTGGGCTGAGCCTCCTGGTATTACAACACCGGGACAAATTTGAGTTTGCAAGCGCCCCATGTCGAACGCGGTTCACTATTGATTAGGCCTCTTTGCCGTACGGATCCGGTACGATGCAGAGGGCCCCGCATAGTCCTATTCCTGTTCGGTTGACATTTTCCCTGTTGGGATTGGCGTTTCTGTTGATACCCGCTGCAAAGGTGCATAACAACCTATAACAACTCATACGGCACCGGCGCAATACGGAAAAACTCGTTTTAAAGGGTCTCCCCAAGTGGCAGATGTGGCAACGCGCGCCTTTTCTTGGAGGGTATAGAAAGAGTTGCCATAGGTCCCATGGGTGCCTATCTGCAACTCGCCCCATCCCCAATTCCAGGGGCACTCACGCAGCGAAGCTCTGAAGTCATAAATGTAAGTGACACTGCGAGTACTTTAGATTCTTGGTATTCTGCTCTCAGTCTGGGATGGGCGGCGCCGCCCAAATCGTTTTCCGCTGTATGCTGATGCGGATGCAACGTTCTACTTCCAGGTGCCGAGTAGATGTTCAGTACGTACTACGGGCAATCCAGCAGCCCCGCTTCGCGGCGGAGACGCTGCCGAATGCCAATCAGATCTACTTGGGGCTTCCTATCGCGCCCGCCCCGATCATTGAGGTGATGCGCTATGAGAATGAACGCCCAGTGTTAGTGCCCTTCCTTTTACCCATCCGAGTCCAGCGTCGCCGTCCTCCCGATCACTGATTCCATTTCCCGACCGCCTGATCCCAGTGCTCTAGATTCGGTCGACGCCTCGCGGCTGATTTTGTTCCCTCACCTGATAAGGATGGGGGAGGAAGGTCGGCCGGACGTGGAGGTACCCTACGCCACGCGTTCGTTCGATCCTCCCCAGTCCGCGGTCCAGTACCAGTACCCACCGCGTTGGCTTTTTGTCTTCGGTGACATTGGCGTTCTTGAACGGGGTTCCTATTACCTTTCCTTCTCGCTTTCGAGGGTGTGCGTCATCATTCTTGACAATTTCACCGAAGATCCTTGGTATTACCGTCCTGACACTTTCTAATTGTGCCTCTCAGGCCCGCAGACGGTGAGGACGACCAAACTTCCCCCATTGCTCTACTCCACAGCAATCGCTTCACAGCGGGGACCGTTGACGACTGGGGACGCGAGACAGGATGTAAGTTCCCGAAACCGCGATTCTATCACACCATCAGTCCTGCTTCTTTCAGTACGCTGATAGGTTTCTGGTGACGTATGATGCCGAGTATCTAGGGTATACTGAGCTAAGTGCAGATCTCAACAGACTGTACCCTCATCTTAATATCTACGCGCCGTCGTGACAAAAACCTCCAGCGGACACAAGACCCATAGTGCTCCCCAGCTCCTTAACCTAAAATGATGAACATTGCACAGACACCTTATATATATCATTTTTATTCCCAGCTGGAATGTTTAAAGAAGGGAAACCCGTTGTTGTCTAGAAGTTATTTGTCTTGTTCTCCATTCTTACCATGTTGGCGGAACGGATATTGGGAACCACCAAAGCCCCGTAAAAGTTATGATACCTCTACGTTACCTGCATTAGGGTCCCTACACTTTTTAGATAGGAAGCTTACTCATGACTAGCCTTGAATAAAAAACATTATTCTAGCTTGATGACTCACTTCCTCTTTAGATTAATGATTTCAGTTTATATGACTGTGACAAGGAAGTTTTGACCAGATTCCACGGTGTCATGATAATTAAATAGCACCCTCATAATCTACCGTGTCATAATCTTAAGATTTGGTCTTGCCACCTTGAATTATCTTGAGCCATTCCATCTGAATTTGAATCAATCCACAAATTTCATTCATTCCAATGCTTGTCTTGGCCTGAGGTACTGGGTTCTCAAGCATCTATTCACAAATTCTTCTTTTTATTTATAAGGAGGATTCAATGTTGGAAAAAATATTTCTTGGCTTGTTCAGAAAGCAAGTTGTTAGTATCTGTTCTCTCTTGGGCAGGACAGGTTTTAATTTTTGCATGTGTAGTAAACAAATTCTGATCAAAACGCTTGCACTGAACAAAGCCCTAAATTCTTGGTTGGATGAGAAGGACCGTCATTAGATGAGGGGAAAGTGGCTCACCAGCGCATGGGGGAATAACTGAGCCATCAAGATTGGACGTTGGTGTATTCCAAGCCGGAGACCTTGATATCCCGGTGAGGAAACATAGCTAGAGGGCATGCACCACTATCAATAGAATACACACTATTGAATAGTCCCTGCAGGAAGCTGCTTGAGACTACATGGTAGGTATTCTCTGCCATTCAGACTTTTTTTTTAAAGTGAAGTTTTGCCTTTGGTATTGCACACTATGAATTTCATGATATCACTTTACAACTTAATGTATTAGTAACAGTTTGCAGTACTTAGTAAGGGACTATAAGCTAAGAGTGTCACCTATTATGTTGGGTTTATTTTTGTAGCCATGTTTCAGGCTAGTTAAGTTGGGTAACAGGTATTGAAAGGTTATAAGGGGGAAGGATGTTAAGTGGACAACTAATAAAGGGTTTGAAAAGTTGAAAGGGGGTGTGTAGTTGTCCAGGGTGGAAGGGGTAGTTGCCAGGGGTTGTGTCTGCCGGGATTTGAACACCGGACTCATGGCTCTCTTCAAAGCAAAATCTTTGCCAACACAGGGGTGAAACCAAGCTTTTGTTGGTGATGGTTACCACTAGGCCATCCAGACCCCTGTTTGGACGTGCTTGGATTTACACAGTTGGGTTCGCCCAATTTACACATAAAAAAAATTACAATTCTGCCAATCCAGGCGTACACTGTGGCCTGTAGCAGGGAGGGGGTGCCTGTGGAAAGGAGAAGCCCCCCATCATGGGATCATGGGCCTAGGCTGCAGCCCGTAGCACAGTCAAGTCCTTGGTTGACCATGAAAATACTATGAATTTATCTGTAGTACATACTATACACTTACATGTAGGTCCTTAGATGTTGCACGTCACCTCACCAGAGAAGTTTACTTGGCACTTGGAAGCAAGTGCCTACCTAGGTAAAAAGGGGCCCCTTTGTACCCATGCAGGCACTTGCTTTCAAGTGCCAAAGAAACTCCCCTGGTGCCTGCTGTGCAGTCACAGGAACCATGTCAGCCTTAGAGACATTATACACTGTCCAAAAGACTTCAATTTATTTCTATTCAATTAATAATACTATTATCTAATTATTAGTATTATTAATTAATTATTTATTATTTTCTCTCTTTAAATAAGTTCCAAGTATACTCCATTTTTATCCCTGAATTATGACTATTTTATCATCATATTGTTCCATTAAAGACTGTACATAAT
>LUKR01001804.1:0-11358 GCA_019395275.1 Puccinia brachypodii
AACATCACTGCGGCCCGCAGTCTTACACTCCCGCGTGTTCACCTGTTGACCCGCGCGTCTCACTGCGGCCCGCAGCATTTCAAATAACAATTCCCGCGCCTCGAAGGACATATATCAAATGAAAATTACTACATTACTAAACAAATTAGTAATGAACAATGCATTAGTAATTTTCGAGAGATCTGGCTTTCAGAAAGACCAGTCTCTCTCTAAACCAAGATCCTTTTTTCCCCTCAGACAAAAAAACTAACAAGAACCACAACAAATAACACAAATGCCAACAAAACAGCGCCGTAGGAAAAAATAAAGAAAATTCCCAGGTCCCTTAACTTTTAGAATTGATCCCACTGATAGTGTCATCAATTCTCTAAGTAATTCACCTCCTTTTTCATTAATTGATTACCTGTTATTTCTATCAGTTCTATTTCTTTCTTCTTCTCTTTCATTCTCTCTACAGCTATTAACAAAAGAATAAAAGAATAAGTAAACAGAATAAAAAGATAAAATAAATATAAAAAATATATTCCTTTTCTTAACTCTTCACATTTTGAGGTTTAACTAGAAATCCTCCTAGGTTTCCCTGTAAGAACCTGACTAGTTTCTTTTAGTCTATAAAAACAGAGGCTAGACATACATATTTTGTACCAGATCCTCCTACTGTTTCTAAAGATAGGAGAGGCTAGCTTAGAGCAGCTCATCCAGCAACCTCTTAAAGGTTGGTCTGAGAATTAAATAATAATTAAATAAGCAAGAATAAAAAATATCTATATTTCTCCTTTTTTTTTCTCTATTTCCCTCTATCTTTCTCTCTCCTTTTCTTCTTCGTGTGTTTCCTCTAAATTATTATTTGTAATAAATAAATAATAATTTGCCCCCCTTTCCTTGTGTCCGCACGTCACTGAAGAGAAGCCGGCTCACAGATAGGGAGAGTGCAAGAAGAAATGTGATATGACTACAAGAGTGGTATTCAAAATTTCTGCATAATTTCAAAAACATAATTTCATAATTGGCTTTTGGAAGTGATCATTCAAGCACATCCCTGGCAAGAGATTTAATGAATGAATGAGAAGATTTAGTGGGGACAAACTGTTGGAATTCAATTCTTGATTCAAACAAAGAAAGAGATCCCTGGAAAGTGTTTACATTTTAGCACTACTTTCACCATTTGGACTATGATTAATTTGATTAGTTATTCACCTTTTTCCATGACAGGTTCACTGTGCGGATATTTCCCCAAAAAGAGGCAAGACACCAAGATGATAGATGACAACAATGATCTCATCACATCTAATCAAAACAATCTTTGATCACCTTTTGAGCTATGAGTACTTTGTTACTTGTTACACCAATTCCCTCGGAAAGATTCCAATCATCCTTACCTTTTGTTTTGAGCTTCCCTGAGTTTGTTTCCTCATGTTTTACTTGTCAGGAGCCTGTCGCAAATTCCTCCCACCAAAGGGAGGAAAAATGAGGATCGAATTCAGATCCCCATCTTGCAATCTACTATCAAGGTCCAGAAACCCAAGAACCAAGACCCAAGACCCACCCTTCTCTACAGCAAGACCATAGCAACTAGATACCATCTCATACATCATCTAGTCTTCTTCACCGCATCTTTCCACCAATAACTGTTGGGTACTTTTTTGAACTTTCTTTATAAAAGAATGGAGCTAGATACGACGGTAGCTAATCGCCGGTCACGCGACATCCATCAGTCTTCTTATAGAAGCCCCCTTTCGGAGACACAATCCCCTAGTCGGTGCGGGCTCTAATTCACGGATCACTACGTCATCAATAAGCCAGCAGGCCGGCAAGCAAATAAATAAAACAAAAGCCCGACCCGATTGTAAAGATCCAGCGGAAGCTCAAGCCGGTGCTAAGAGGTCCTCGTGATGACAATGGCTTTGTCACCATGTTTCTATGGCGGGAATTCGAGCGGCTGCTCCTTCTTTTTTTGACCACAATTGTCATACAGTTTCACAGAGCCACTCCCCCGGCGTCCTTCTCTTCCCTTTGGGATCCCGCCAAGGACACGTGTGCACAAAGTCATGACACTTTCCTCAATTTGAAAACTGGAGTGAAATAGCCCGACTGATCCTGGTGACTGATCTCAGAGTGGCCATGTAGCCTCGTCGGCGCATGGTTCGACTTCAGAGAGTTGAGATCGAAGTTTGCAGACACAATTTACTCCCGTATCGAACGTGATCGACTGACTCAGAAGCTCGCCGGATGAGGAAAGAAGTGGGCCGGCTCCAGCCGGGAGGAACATTAACATAAGACGAGCCGGCCTAGTTGCTGTGCAGTGCGACTCGACAAGCTTCGTCTGGGCAGGTTCTTGTTCCGGAAGAATTCATTCCATCGACTATCGCCTTCAAGCTCGGCACAGCAGCAATACTCCAAGATCAGAAAAACTAATTAAACCCACATCTCCATCGGAAGCAGATCGACTAACAGCATTCCGGACACACACCCCTTTGGAGAGAGAGATTTAATTGATACATGGGGGGATATAAATACCCCACCGACCACCACCCCCATCTCAACAAGTCATTCTCCCATTCTCCCGCTCGAGATCTGAAGCTGCACCTGGGGACTCAGTCATAAGATCCCAAAGTTATTTGTGTCGGGAATTTTGAGCACTCTTTCCATGTTGCTACTCACTAAGCTCTGGTTCCGCTCGGGGCTCGTCGTCCTCGGCCTTCTCTGTCACTCATCATGGCAAAGACCGCCCCCGTACACCCCATCGCCCCAATACAAGCATCTCTTCAACATCACTCAAGTCAGTCTGGCCTTTTCTCCCGCTGCCTGTTGACCCATTAGGATCATCGAGAACAGAACCATATCTCCTGGAACACAACATCAGCCCTAGTGACTGATCTCGTATGTTGTCCCGACCGTAAAGCCTTCATCCTATTTACAATCCAAATTACCAAACTATCAAATCAAATCTAGGTTTGACTTCCAATCGGTCAATCTAGCCTTGAACCAAGAATGGATAGAACTGGATTTGTAAGTCATTAAAGTAGTAGTCGTTCAGCTGGCTATGAGCTCACTGGGCCCATGAAAAGGAAATTCATGTTTGTTTGTTTTTCTTTATGACCACCAGGTTTCACCACGGTCTTGCTCAATTCTCGGCAAAGGAATTCGAGGAGGCTGGTTTGAATGCCGAAGACCGTTACTTGATTCAATTTATGGCAGACCAAGAACTTTCTCATGCCACAGTTTTATCGAATATGCTTGGTCGTAAGTTGGGCTTACTCCTCCTTTTCTTAAGTTTGTAGAAAACTTTGCCTCATCTTTAACTTCACACCTGTGTATAAGCTCGTGCCGCTAAACAATGTAAATATAAGTACCCATTTAAAACGGTCAAGGGGTTCTTAGATTTCTGCCAAAAGTTCGTGCTTGAATAAAATCTATTTGAAAGGGTATTAGAGTCTTACGAAAATAAAATACAAATACAAATAGGTTGACGAGATGGGGAGAATCAGGAGTCTATGGATTCTTATCATTTTTAGAGAACCCGAACTCAGCACAAATCTTACTCCAATCGATCGCCACTGAGGCGAGACAACAGATGGTAGCTGAATTATTGCAAGAGATTCATTGGATTGTGGAGCTGTACTGGTACTGAGCAAGCTTTCCCTTTGCCGGTATGATGATTTTTTTTTAGATCTTTAGACAATTCGAAGGTTTATTCCCGATGCCGATGTACCATGTACCTGGGATACCACAAAGCTGGGCATGGTAAGCAGCACCGAAACCTCTGAGATTAAAAAGGCGGCAGAAGATTCTCGAGGGTGGTAGCTAACGTCAGGGCTGATGCAATGGCGAACAGGACGTTATTACATCCATACGTAGTGGATTGTCCACGAACCAATCCATACATCGAATTCGACATCTTCCCCAGTCTAGAGATCCTCAACAACCCAGACCCATTCCAGATCGACCCCCGTCAACCGGCGATCACTCATAACCGTACCTCCCTCTCTCAGCCTGGTCGTCAGCTCAAGTTCAGGTTCGATAAACCCGGTAAGATCGTCGGGCCTAATGACGACTATAAAACCCTCACTCACTCAAAAACCGGTCATCCTAAGGTAAACATCCTTCAGCTCACTCATTGACTCCACATTGTCTCTTCGCTGATATGATGATTTCCTGCCCCCCCCCCCCGCCGTTTTTTTGGTGACAGTTTGCTGCCTGGGCTTCTCGTGAGTATTTAGAAGTCTACAAATGGTATCACTTTTGACAGGAAAATGGGCTACATTAATCAGCATTTCGCCCATAATTGATGAGAACTAAATTTCTTTGCTTATGCCCAAAAAAACCATAACACGCTAGAATACAACGTTACTTATTCCAAGTTAGAGCAAGTCGACGAAGGCTCGGCGACGACGATCCAGCCGTTCGGGGTGCTTTTCCCAGGCCAGGTTGAGTATCCAGTGATCAACGGGACGATGTTCGTCCTCCTCACCGACGTGGGTCTTATCCTCCTCCTCTTCATTTTCTTGACATCTACGCGTTTGATGTCTTGACTCACATTCATCCGCTTTTCGGAATCCATAACTCGACACTCATACAGACCGACCTACATGTCACGCCCTCTAATATCACCGCGCTTAACAAGCACATCGTAGCTGGTATGTCTTCAACATCAATTTTCACCATGATCCGAATTCACAGACTACTTACTTCAGCTCTTCGATTTTTTAGGGCCTGCCATTTATCAGGCTGACTAATTACTCTAGCGGGACGAGAGATGAGATTCTGGGGCCTTGATGTTTAACATGAACTTTTCATGATATGATCAGTAATCAGACAACCCCGCTCGATTTTGTTTTGTTAATTATGAACAAATGATCATTTCTTCCATACCCAATTTTGAAAATTTGAATTAAAAAAGAAAAGAAAAAAAAAAAGAATCGTTATCGTGATCTCATTTTTCATTATGGTCTTGTCGTGACGATCAATTGTTTGATTTTGATTGATTCACCCGACTCCAATCATAAAAAGGCTTTACCCGCGACCATCCGTCTGATTCACGCATGATTATGTTTATGATTGTTTGCTAACATGTTTGTAATTTTTTACAGACAAGTGTTTGCCTTTTGATGTTTGGAAAAAGAAAAAGAAAAAGAAAAGAAAAAACAGAGGAACGGGAAGATAAAAAGAAGGGGAGAAAGTTCAGAGAGACAATGAGAATTAAAAAGGTTAACAGAAAAAGATGGAGCGAGACAGACAGAAAAGAGAGAGAAAAAGTGATTTTCAAGAAGGGTTGAAGATCAAAGGAATGGTTTTACATCCGGTGAGTGAAGTTGATGACGGTCCGTGTTCGGTGGAGCTTTGCACCGGGAATATAATCCGAGTCATCATCTTCGGAGTCGACTATTGGAGCTTTGATTTTTGGGATCTTCTTTGTGATCGGAGTGAGTGGGGAGATGTCGGTAAGCTTGGAGTCTAGCGGGGCAATCTGGTCATCGGCAGCCTGTACGATTGGAACCGGGGCTGCTGAGACTGGGACTGCTGAGACTGGGACGATCGGCGCAGAAACGGGGAGTGCATCAAGTTTTTCAATGAGTTTCTTCATCAGTTCAGCTTGGTCATCATCTTCCTTATCTTCTTTGTCATTCTTCTCCTCGCTGTCATCCTTCTCTTCATGATGCTTTTTGGAGTCATGTTTATTTTTGGTCGATCTGTCGACACTACGGAGTCCTTCATCTTGTAGAATCTCGGAACCACTGATTGGAATAGCTGCAGCATTCGCCATGAGTTGTGAGAAGTTAGGGACGCTTGGTTCGTTGGGGAGCGTCTGGCCGTCGAGAGAGTGAGAAGGTTGAATGGGGAAAGCACCACCGGCGGCCATGATATCAGAAGCAGAAAGGGAACTGAAAAAAAAAAATTAGAAGGGGGGATTAGATTAAAAATGATGCACTTGAGGAGAGGTGAACATCCAAACTGACTCTTGACTGAATGGGTTAATGGGAAGAGTTTCTGTAGGCTGAAGTGGAGCGAGTCCTGCAAGCTGGCTTAGCGAAGGGTCAGAAAGCTCAGAGCGGGCTCTCAGGAGTGAGCCTAAGATGGGAAGCTCTCCGAGGATTGAGCCCAGGACGGGAAGCCCAGAGGTTGAGGGGAGCACAGAGCCGAGGGGGAGATTTTTAGAAACCTCGCCGACAACTGGGAGGGTAGAGATGGGTAGACTAGGGAGTGCGGGTAATGAAGGTGGTGTTGGTAGTCCGGATAGAGGTAAGTTCGGTAGTGTGTTGAGCTGCGGAAGAGACAGCGGAACAGGCAATGAACGTGCCCCGAGAGTGGCTGCAACAGTGGTCAAGGCGGGTACCGAAGGTAGCACGCCGAGATCGGACTCTTCGTTCGACTCAGAGGAAATTCCTTGGTGGTGATTTTTGGTCGATCTCTGGCTTGCTCGGATGCTCTCGGCGTCGGCCAACAGTTGAGCAAGGTTTGGCACGCTCGCCTCATTGGGGAGTGTTTGGCCGTCTAAGGAGTGGGAAGGCTGGATAGGGTATGCTCCGCCGGCGGCCATGATATCGCCAGCGGTGAGAGAGCTGTGGACATAGTAAACAAGTTTAGAGAAGAGATGTTTGATTCTGGTAGGATCAATTGTCATTACTTACTCTTGGGCAAATGGGTTGATTGGAAGTACTGGAGGTGAGCCCATGGGACTCAATCCTTCAAAAGAGCTGAACGACACATCCGGTATCTCGGAGCGAACCCCAAGGATTGATCCCAGGACGGAAGGCGCAGTTGCTGAAGTAGGGACGGGGGAACTACCGCTGGCGGGTAGGCTTTTGGATAGATCGCTTACGAGCGGAATACTTGACAGCGGCAGGGTCGACAGTACCGATGCAACTGGAAGGGCACGCGCACCGAGAAGGGAAGTTAAAGGTGTGACTACGCCAACTACACCGGGTATGACCTTCTGGCCGGCTGAAATATCATCAACCATAACTGGAAGGGTAGATAATGTCTCAGATACTGGCTTGGGCAGGTCTCCGGATACAGTTTGCACAAGAGTCGGCATTTTGGGTTCATCTGCATCAGCAAAACAAAGGGATAGTGTTAATGCTTTGCTACGATGGTAATGTGAGGATTCCAAGGGAAGCATACCAGGAGATCTTCTCTTCATTCTGAGAGATATATCCAAGAGGTTGGTCCTTAAACCATGTTCGTCAGAGGCCTGAAGAGGTCGGATAGGGCGATGAGCGCCCAAGCTGGCGTTGAGAATACTTCCATCGCCGATATGAATCGAGTTTTGGAGCTTTGAACGGTCCGCTTGAGCGTGTGCTCGTTGATCGGGGCGTCCATTTGAGCCGAAACTCAGGGAGACAGCCCTTGCGCGGGGGTTGAGAGACATTAAGGATGGGTGACCACGGCGTCCGAATCCTTTAGGAATCAAGCGGCTTGGTGTAACTTCTTCGAGGACAGCCTCGCTGATTTGCGGAGAGTCAAAACTGGAACGGAAGTTTCGAAAGCATGCGTCAGACAATGTGGTGCTCAGAAGGTAGGCGCCATGGAAGAAGCAAAGAAAGACTAACCTCAAATCACCAGCATCTGGTACAGGACTGGCCATACTCACTTGAGTTTGCGCAGCGACAGAAAGAGACACAACAACGAAAGATTGAGAGACCTTCATGATGGATATTAGTTGATTAAGTTAGGCGAAGAAATGTCGAGAGCTTGTTTAATAAGTTTTGAAAGACGAGTGAGGGGAATTGGGCTGGAAGGTCAGATTATTAGGTTGATGGGATTGATGTAAGGTGTCATCCAAGTGTGGAGGTAGGGGGAGTGATTGAACAGTGGAGAGCACGGCTCTGTTGTTGTTCTTGGGTAGGTATGACAAGCAGGCGGAGGATGGGTTGATGATGGAAAGGGATCGGAATGCACCTGGGGCGACCCTTATTTATACCAATTATTGTCAATGAGGACGGTGTCCGAAGCACACCGGCAAGAGGCCGTCAGAGTCAAGACTCGCAAACTTTCCCTGTGGCATGTTGTCCGATTTGATTCTCAACTGGCCAGATGGCTGATGGGGTGAATTGTTCCTCGAAATCTCACTAGGAGCGCGATTTGGCTGGGATTCAAAGGGGGCAGTTCACAAATCTCATTCAAATAATCCCGCCTTCTTTGCAGGTACTGATATTGACAACCAGGGCCAATATCAATGCTAGATCATAATACAATGGTTTTGAGCCCGCTTGTTTTTTTTTCTGGAGCTCAAGTCATGCCTGACTGGGGAGCTTGCTATGCCAGTTTTTCCTACTGGGAGGCACTGTGACCTGCCAGTTGGGTGATCTTTTCCTTTTGCGACGTAAGGGTAAGATCCGCCGAAAGAATTTTACCAGAGGAAGTGTAACATGATTCATTGCATACGAACGAAAGCCTATCATAAATAAATCCGTGCCTCCGCCAAAACCATCGGGTGAAAACACTTCTCTTAATTTGGTGCCCCACAACCTTCCGAAGGGATTGAGTTGAGTTCATTGAGGAACCTGATTGTTGGAAGAGGGCAGACATAGGGTCGGAGAAGCGAAAGTGTACTGGCGACTGCAAGTTAGCAAAACCTCGCTAACACAAGAGAAAATTCTATGCAATGGGGCGATCAGCCCCGGGTTAAAACATCAAACTCAATCCAGCGGGGCAGGGTCTTCTGTGGCGGAAACTACCTTGAATTCTCTCACCGACACGCCTGCCGAGCCAAGGGGCAACATCTCGAAGGATTTCGATGGCCCCTCGCGGGATTTGGGTGAGAACGGCGCGACGGCAGCTTGTTTCAGTGGCCATCAGGAGGCTCTTTTGAGGTCTGGCCTACGCTGTCCGACTCCAGGGTCGCAAAGTCTATCATCGTCGCCCGCTGGAACCAAGCGTCTCATCGAGAATCCTGAATCAAACCAGATAACCCAAGGTCTGGGTCGCCGCCCATCATCACCCTACTTAGAAGGGGCAGTTCGTTCCAAATTTCACTTTCACTCCCTGGCCCATACAATTTTTTTTACCTGCTCTACTGGCTCAAGCTCTTCAAGCGGTCTGTCTCAGCTGTGCGACATTTTAAGGCGACCGTACTACTCCGCAATCTCGAATCTGCAGAGAACTTCGATTGACAAACATTCGGGTGCTTCAATTTTTTCTTAACTTCAAAGGTATGAATGACCTACTATGTCTTTTGTAAAATTATAGCCTCGCGTTGCTTGCTCAACTGACCTGGAAATAGTAACGAACATTTTCTTTGAAGCATCCGAACCAACCTATCCGTGCGATCACAATTGCCCATTCAAGCTGATTAACTGGAACTCAATTCAACATGCGATTTTGCTTCTTCCATCCGATATCAATGGTCGTCTTGTTCAATGCCATGGTCGGCGAATATTGCGCTAGCATAAATGGTACGGTCATCAACTATGCTAAGTGTTCGAACGATAAGATAGTCCCGGCAGACCAAGTAGCAAAATGTTCTCTCGGGCAGGTGACTTGCTCGCTAATCCATGGATTTGGTAAACCTGGCGTACTTAAATGTACTGATGAATCTGTCAAGCCGAAAGACGTTGGTAATACAGATTGTCCTACGTCCGGAGACGTCATAGAATGTGAATTCGCAATGCAGAAGGAGGGCCAATTGACCAAAGTATTATGATAAGCAAATTATATAAACGTATCGCTAGCGCTGCATGAGATTTCAATAGTTTTTGTTGTTTCTTCTATTGGCCTACGTCAAAAATAAGAACATTTTCGTTGTTTCTGGCGCTGCCTTTACCATTCCTTATAATTCCTTTTCCTACTTGAATTCATTTACTACTTCAAATCCTCTTTCAAAATTTTCTCCCAATATATCGAGACAATCCAACTGCTCGCCTTCCCTTGGTCAAGGCGAAACCTTCTCTAAAATTTAGCCACTTGATTTTCCTAATCAAGCACATGCTCAAATTTTAATGCACCCAAACATGCATATATTTGGTTATAAATATCTGGTACCAGAGGAATGGCTTCGATAATTGAGACTTGCTTGTGTGTAACAAGGGGGTTGAGTGAGTGGATTGACATGATTTTCAAAGTCGTTATATTGCCTCTTTTGGTAAGTCTACACATAAGTATAAGTTTCTTTTTGAATATCACTAGAAAGCCTTTTGAAGTGACATACTATGTCAACCTTTCATTGCGCATAATTAAAGCCCAGTAATTATTAAAGATGACTGGACTTCAATCTATCACCAGTTGTGTAATGAAGTCTTGTAGGGTTTTGAGAATATTTTACTTTATTGCAGCAGAACACTTAATGCTAATAGTAGTATGAAACTTATCAGAGAAAGAATCAAAAAGAGCCTGAGTTCAAGAACTAAAGAATAAATAAGAAAAAATAGAAGATAAGATATGATTAAAGAAACAAATGAATTTAATCTATATACCTCATGATGATTCTAACCTTACTAAGACTCATTAACAGACATACCAACTCAAATATGGAGAAAATAAAATAACCAACAAGCCTGAGATGAAGGAAATAAAAATGATCAATAATCACACATAAAAAAGAAAAAAGAAAGAAACATTATAGAAACTTATGGAAGCATCTAGTACCTCCACTTCTGTTACTTTATGGCTCCTCCTGAGTTACAATAGTCTTGACAAGTCTTTGGATTGGTGAATTTTCAGCTTAGGATTAAATCAATAGTGGATTAAGGGAATGCGGGTTCAAATGTTGAAAGTGTTGGATTGAAGTGCTTTGAGGGAACAAAGGATCATGTTGCGGATTCTGAATTTGACTAGGAAAAACTACTTAATAAGCATTATTTCAAATGCGCTCTAACTTACATTTACACTATACTTAATTGATTTAGAATTACATTTTGACAATTCTTACTCAAGGGAGAAAAATTACAAATCTACTATTTCTGCATCTTGTAATTTTTAGATGGTTGAATATATTCAATTCAAAAAATTTCAATTCTCCCCTGAAGAAGAATGTGAACTTGGATGGGGGAAAATGTGTGACCAATTTTGAAAAGATTTGCCAGTAGTCAAATTGAGCAATACTGAGCATGCTCAGAAAAAACATATATATACAAAGATGTTTAAAACACAATTTTATTCATTCTGGTACAATTTGGGGGTGGTGCTGAGCATGCTCAGTTTTGCTGAGTTTCAGCTCATTTTAATACAGGCACAAAAAATTAAAACCAGCCAAAAGATTTCCACCATCCAAGTTCACATTTTTCTTCAGGGGTGAATTTCAAATGTTTGAAGTGATCAGTGAAGATGTCTTCTCAAAATTTATTCTTATATTACCTAAGCTTATTATTATCCTAGGGTAAAGATAAGATAAGGTATTGGGTTACTTCAGTGATTATCAGA
>LUKR01001805.1:0-10000 GCA_019395275.1 Puccinia brachypodii
GTTATTGAAGCTCACTGGTTGAGGTTAGCCACTAAAGAAAACATGTACATGATGCACATTTAGTATGTACATGTCCTGATGTGGCAACTATCCAGATATCACATCTGATGTTCAGTCAAAGTGGTTGTGTAGGGTTGTGTAGGGTGAAAATCCATTCATACATTTTTGTTACTGACATCTACAGGGGGTTTCCTGGGTCCTCCTGTGGCCCATGCACAAGTGAGCCAGGATCGCCCAAAGCCTGATACGTACATAAATATGTACATGAAGAAGTTTGCCATGCATGACAAGGCTTAGCCTTGGATTTGAAAGGAAGAGGATTGTACAACATAAAAGGCAGATGACACGGCATAAGCCTCTCCTCCCAACAATTCGGGTCCTGTGGATTGCAGGGACTCTGCTTGGGTCTGTTTACTCGTCCCTTGACACGATATCGACTCCTGAGTTGCACCCAAGCTCGCACCCAGGTCGTGAGTCAAAGTCTACGCTCACAGTTGCTCCGATGTCTGGGTTGTTCGCTCAATTCCAACTGTGTCAATCGCAGTCATGGGAAACAGCTCCGATAGCTGCTGCTGTAAGAGTCCTTGAATTGGAACCTCGTGGCGGAAGCTTTCAGTCAAATCACTGCCCTCAGGGCGCAAATACGAGGGACGGCACTAAAAGAAAAACTGCAGTGCCACTCTGGAACCACACCGTTATCCCCCCACGTAGCACAATCGAGCGCGAGAAATCTACATCCTTCGAACCGGACCACCTACGTTATAACCCAATGGCAGCTTTTTCTCAGGTGCCAGTCAGAATTAATGATACTCAGGACTGTGATCAGCAGTCAGAGATCTTTGGTCACGGAAGCGCGTCAGTCTATTTCGGTGCATCACAAGGCTGAGAAGCCCAGCAATCAGCTCATCTTATTCCTCCCTCATGCCCGGATCACTTTTGCCATGCCCGGATCACTTCTGTGGCCATTCTACAACGCAGCTATCAACATCATCCAACCGCTTCTGGTATGTCGACTGCCCAAATAGCTTTGCGGGATCTGTCCCAAATCAGTCCGCTCTCTTGCGGTGGCTCCTAAATCAGTCCGCCCTCTTGCGGCGGCTCCAGGTATCCCTGCGGTGGTGCTGATTTGCTTTGTGCCGTCTTGTTGCATGCCCGCAGGCTCGAAACTACGTCTTGCCGAGCATCACGATACTGGCAGACCTGACAGTCCAAACACACTCATCAACTCATATTTTCATCGTTCAGGACCATCTGAAACCAAACAACAATGTAAGCAGGTTGAGGTTTTGAAATTTATGATAAAGAACGTTCGCATATTCATGTGTCTAGCAAGGTTCATGTGTGTCATCTTGTATCATTATTTTCGTCCCCGTTGGCTTTTTTTGTACCGATCAACCCTCCATTTTCGAAAGACGGACATCCAACTCATCCGCCACATCGTCGGGGGGTGGTGTATGCCCCGCAAGTTCCAAGTGACTGACTTTTCGCCACTGCCAGCCAAAGCATTCTCCTGTCCAAGTCTCTCAAAATACTTACCTTCCTGAATCAGACCATCTAGTGCTTGCCCCTGGATATACTCCTTGGCCGGTTAAGGGACCAATGGGTAATCTTATGCATCCGATTCAACCGCCACCGGAACCACGGTGAGTTTGGTCTCCTGTTTGGCCTTCGACCCAGCCTTCCCCGCCTGCTTGGTGTTTTCTCTTATCCCATGATGCAGATGTTCAAGACTTGTGCACCAAGTATTTCAGCTGACCTTGCTGTGGAAACCAAAACCCCCTGCTCGATCTTTTCCACAGGCCTAATCAGACTGGTTATAAAAACCCGAAAAATTTAAGGATATTCCACGAAGCATCCGATGATTTGTTGCTGCCATATCCTGTTGAATCAAGAAAGCTGCCAGGATTAGCTCCCCAAGATCTATATTCCTCTCCAGAAAATCCACGAACCAATTATCGACTTCCTAACGGTGCTTGCTCACGCCCCAGTGAAGCGATTCAGCCGGATCAAGATCATCTGTTTCTCAGAGGTGGAACAAAAAATAGTTTTGAATCAACAATGAACTACTCTTACCCATATTCCCCAAGCAATTACTATCATAATGGAGGTCCTCCATATCCCGCCGTTGTACCCAACTCCCCCTTTGCTTATCATAGCCCATACCAGCGCAATTTCCCGCTTTCCCCACTTTATGTTCCCACTAGTCATCACACACCCTCTGCAAGCAACACAAGCAATACACTAGAAGAGAAGCCGACTTTGAATGACGAAGATTTTTACCAGTCAATTTCTGAGGTTTATCAAACGGATAATGAACCAGACTTGCACCGCCTACTTAGCGAGAAGACAGATTCAATTCTTAGCGCTGACCCTTTCTCCAATAAAATTAATGTCGACTTTGGTTATGGGGCTTTACCCAGCCTCGCCGATTATCAAATTGATAAGACCATGATAGGATACCGCGATGCGTTTGTACTTGACGGTGCGCACTTTTTTTCTTTCTTCTTTTTCTGCCCGATAAGACATTTGTCACTTTTCGCACCACTACTTGGCTTGTTGCTAATATTTTCAATCAACTTGCGCAGATTTGTACCTGTTTGAAATGGCCCTTAGGCTAGATGAGCTGCTTACCGACAAAGAACGGCTGCGTCGTTGGGACCAGCGACTAAGTTGGGAGAATGCTGACAACAAGAGCGACACATGGGTTAGAATGTCAGACATTGATCGATATCGCATCGGGATCGGTATGGGAAGCTGGTGGGCATACCAATTGTTCGGCATCCCATTCAACTCGACATATGGATATTATAGGTTATTGCTAGGCGAGGGTGGTATCTTTGCCGCACCGCGCCGTGCCTTCCGCAAGGGTACGATTAAAGCTCATTATCCATTATCCGGTGGGATCAAGACGAAGTTCCCAATATGGAGAGATGGCGGCTTGGGTCTAGGTCGAAGTCTGCTTGCCTGGGTCGACGATCGTCCCGTTGACCAACCTCCTACCAGCGCAAGAGCCGATGCGCCGAAACCCAACTTGCCTGAAGAACACCAGAATTCTAAGGCAGAACTTTCAAGACGTCGGTTTCGTGCTGAATGGGATCTAGCTCATATGCTCAACACGATCAGGCAAACATCGACCATCATAATACCAAACCCACTACCACAAACCTATTATACCATTCCTGGCCATCAACAGCATTCTTCATACTCGCCCGCGAGAGCTCCTGGGTCCACAAGATTTGGACATCGGTCCAGTAGAAGTACTCACGAGCCATTCGTTGGCAATAGTCCCGGAAATTTTCACAATGGCTATACCGCGCAGCCAGGGGGCTTCCAAAGCGAAATCTCACAACCTCAACCCTTAAGGCGGAGTGAATCATTAACCTCTCGCACCCGGGGAAGCAACTTTTCGCTATCCCCAAAGGGCTACACTGGAGCAGCAAACCTTTACAGAGGTTCTAGCATGAACGGTACCGCCGAAAGGTCTGGATTATTTCCTCAAAAACCATCGAGCCGCACAAACTCGAACGAAACAGATCAGAACCCCTTATCTAATTTACCACCTTCCAACGCAGGGTCAACCGGCCCAGGTAAGTCGAGGGTAGCATAAAGTTTTCCTCATGAGGATATCGTGTTATGCTCATGCTAATTAGATTTTGGTTTTTTGGGTTCGTAGTTCATCCAGCTTCAACTGAACCAACGAAATCTCAGCTATCAGAAACAAGACGTGAAAGCACACAGAAAGACTCGCTGCCTCAATATTCCTATGATGCTCAATCACTATCGAATCCCAAGTTTGCAAAGTCAGGTCCGAAATTGATGTGGAGCTCGGGGTTACCTAAACCTCCTCAAATGTACACTCCTCAGATGTTTCAGGATCGGATGAACGCATCCGGACCAGCAAAGGGATCACAGACTGCTGGACTAGGGGCGAACAACTTGAATACATGATAAGAAGGATTTTTTTCTCTTCCCCCGGTCCCAATCTGACTGGTTATAAGTTATACTCTTGCAAACAAATTATCGATTCAATCGTCCAACAAAACATGTTTCTCCAAGGGTATCAATCCACCCAGCTCTCAGCACCTTTCCGATAAACGTTTAGTTGTAACTCTTCAAAACTTGATTTGCGGATACTCAAGCACGGTATTGTCTCTTGGGTTTCGTCTGCTTACCTGCCACTTATTTTATGTAATTTATTCACTACCAGAATTGATATCTATGCACTCCATTCGAGCGAACAAAGGAAACAGTTGTATCCGGATTGATAAACGTATCATAAATGTAGCTAGTTTTCTTGAAATATAAAAAAAAGAGGAAAACGGAAATTGTTGATACATAATACTCTTTGTGAATAGGATTGACTTGAATTTTTTTTTGTATTTCGTGAATATTTGACATAATTTTTGTGGGGGGCTGCTGATAAACGTATGACATGAACATGGACTCTGCTTATACATTTGGACGCAGGTTTTCTTCCTAGATGAAAGATACTTTGATGTGATCAAAGGAAGGACAGATTTGACAACAATTTAATCCATCCGAGTCACCCAATTTATACATATCTCACCAGTTCCACCAGGAGAGTCAGTTCACGGGTTGACTTGCACGTCTTTCAGTTTTTCGGCTTTGTGCCCTCTAGTGCTAAAGGGTAGTGAGCTCCTACTAGGCACACCTTACATTTATTGTTGGACAAGCAGAGTGCGGAGGGGCACTAGTCTTAGGGTTGGGACTAGTCTTAGGGTTATCACCGAGGTCACAGGGCGGTTATCAACCAAGCTTGATACCCATACCTAATCTCAGTCCGTAATTTGTGAAGGGAGTTCCGGCTCCCAAAACTCGGTGAAGTCGAGCGGACCGGGGCTTGACGTCCCAGAGATGTCCGCTGGACATTGTTTTGGTCCTGGGGATTTTTGGGAGTCAGAACTCCAAAACCTGCATTTTGTACGGGGGTTGACTCCCCAAAACTCCAAATATTGAAATGAATATTTACTCCTGATGGCTTGGAGTCAAAACTCTGAATGCACCAGCAAAAGCGGGATTTGGTCCCTCAAACCCCCCACTTAGCCACCCTGTGGGAGTCAGCAAGCAAACTACAGTAGGTGGTCGGTCCAAACACTTTGTGCACTGCCGCCTTCCCCTGAAAGAGGGAGGCTTCTTTTTTTTTTTTTTTGGATCAATCACTAGCCAAGGAACTCAATCGCCCCTCCAAATTTTGTTGAAGGGATCTGGGGGGTCCTTGTGACTAAAGAAATCATGAAGTAAATAAGGTAATAAACGGCATGTAAACTCTATAATGTTTTCACCTGCGGCCCAATTGCCCCCAAAATTTGATCTTATTTTCTCCATGCTTAATTGGCTATTCTTCCAAATTTTTAGCAGTAGCACACATGTAGAAGGAACAATACTACTATAGTGATATGTCCTACTTCCTTGAGCTTTTACAACCACTGTAACCTCTTCACCTGCACCCCAATTTCTCCAAAAATTTGATATGATTTTCTTGATGCCTAGTTGGCTGGTCTGTCAAATTAGTAGCAGTAGCACACATGCAGAAGTCAAGATACTACTGTAGCGGTATTTCCTACTTTTCTTGGAGTTTTACAACCATTGTAACTTTTCCACCTCCACCCTAATTACTCCAGAACTTGATTATTATTATTCTCCATGCCTAATTGGCTCTGCTTTCAAATCTGTAGCAGTATTCCACACGTGGAATTGAAGGTAATACTGTAGCGGCTGGCGGGTTATCACTCCAATAACTGTGCTTTGCCCTCCCAGCTTTGAGAGGGAGAAGGGCCCTCCTGTTTTTCTGGCCGCTATAAAATTTTGGCACCCTATGGAGCCTGTGTTGTCTGTTGTTTTGTTTTGTTTTTTGATATGCACAAAGTTAGGGCGCCAACTCCCAGCGGTGCTGCCTGTTTTGGAGTTCCAACTCCCAAATGCCATTGGTCAAATATTTATTTTAATGTTTGCAATTTGCAATTTTGGAGAGTCGACTCCCAAACAAATCCCCAGGACCGAAATGATGTCCAGCGGACCATTCTCAGACGTCAAGTCTCGGTCCCCTTGACGTCACCAACTTTTGGGCGTCGGGACTCGAATTTTTTGGGAGTCAATTAACCAAGCCCCTTTGTGAATATGATTATCTGTAATGAGGGCTCCCGCAGGACAATTCGACCTTGATTCACGCGATACAGCCTTCCTTTGCTGTCTACCCTCACACGCGTTGGATAGAGTTCTAGATCTCTCATTCACCCATTTATACATCAATAAATCGATTTAATAAACAGCAACAGAGCAGTGCTTCAAATTGAACACCAGAGAAATCTAGTGGGGCAAAAATAAAACTCGCTTGACATGCAAATTACAATCGAAAAATGAGCGCTACCAGAGGAAAGAACTATCAAGTGGCCCTTTGAAACGAATCGCAAGCATCTTCAAGGTTTTGAATCGCCAAACTATATAGATCATACCAAGTCACGAACCAAGTCTTGAAATAATCTCGTGGAAAATCGTCGTTGTCCCGTATGAAAGGAACAAGATAAACAGATACCAGGAATAAAGCAGATTCGAAACGTCCGCGGAGATCTTCAGCTATTCGAGTGAGCTCAGTCCGGGTCTCAGCTCTGTCAACAGTACCGGCTTTTTTCATAACTGGCCGGAATTTTCTGATACCATCATGGACTTTTTCAGCCAATTTAAAGGGGTTTTTTAGCTGATCGGAGCGCATCCTCGTGAACGATGGAAGCCGTACGCTGTTCTTTCTCCACCTCGATAACTTGTTCAGAAACAGCCTGGATAATTTGACGATTGGTAGTACAGATTGGACCAGCGCTGAAACTTGCTGAGAGAGACGTTTACTACTGGGATTAATGTATTCTTCGCTTCAGCGGGCTATTGTATGGGGTAGCCCCGAGAGCTCTTCCACTTGTTCATCGACGCATGTTATCTGGTCTGGCCAACTGGTGACCACCCAATCCACTTCAGATCCTCGGAGAAATTGGATCGTCCAGTTGACTTTGTAGATAGACGAAGCCGTCTTCGCGTTTATGAATTCTCTGGCATCTGGGAGGCTAGTCGTGTAGTCACATTTCTTGGTTGAGAATTCCAGTTGTTGGATCAGGTTGAAGGACCTACGAAAGATCAGAATGATATCTCCCACCACGTCTGATGTCATATTGTAGTGTAGGGCGTCTCCGCGGAAGCACTTGAATTCTTGCAAGTGCTGGTCATGGATCCGATCTGAAAGATTTCCTTTGAGATCTGGACATAGTGTGTAGAGGGCCGATTGGATTGAATTCCAAGTCTGGTCTACTTGTGACTGGATATCTAAAATCTGCTCGAATGGAAATACCGGTTCTTTGTACAGATAGTTTGGGTCTAGTGTGGCTGAGAGACTTGCGACTCGGCGGGCTAGTAGTGGTAGGAGACTAGATTGTAACCGGTTCAAGATCTCTTTTTTGTATTCGACTTGCTCCTACTTGGTCGATAGTAGGAGTTGTTTCAAGAGGCCTGGGGTAACATCTCTCATTGCCATCTAGATTATTCTTTTTGATAAAAGTTTTGAAGCCTTTGATAACCAAGTCTGAAGTGAAATTTATGCAGAGTCAGCTAAAAGTTGGTGGATCCCTCAGATGGACGGTCTGGATGAGAAGCTGGATGGGAGACACATACCAACGAACCTATTAACGTTATAACATTGAGATAAGAGGAGATCAGAGGGCAGATGATGAGCGGGCCCAACAGTTGTCATTGAAATTAGTCAGGCAAAAAAACTGGGCTCCGTTACCAGGGTACCCAACAGTATCTCACGAGATCCACGCGATATCCCAGCTCAAGGGCCGGTACTCACCAGTCATGGAGCTCGGTCCCACCCAGCTCAATGGCTGTTGTGCGACCGGCCATCGAGCAAGGTGACGGGCGGGCTCAATGGCTGGGGAGTACCGGACATTGAGCTGGGTGATGGCCCGCTCGATCCCAGTTCAGAAGGACGGCATGGTCTAGATTCTATGATGAAATGCTCCTCGTTTCGGATACGGGCGAGGGACGTCTTTCTAATTGGGGGTGTCCAAGGATATCCGCGTGGAGTTCAGATGCTTCAACTCGATTACATTTATTTTATTGGGCAAGTATGGCTGGTATTCGTCAGCGAAGGAATAGCGAAAAAAGGATAATAGTGCAGAATTCGGGGGACCGAGCATTCCCGAAGTCCTAATAGCTCAGTTGGGAGAGCGTCAGACTGAAGTCACTTGACAATCTGAAGGTCCAGTGTTCAAGCCACTGTTGGGACAGTACTTTTTGAGTGGTGGTCTGGCTGAGCACGTTTGTTGTACATCTCCTGCTGTCCTGAAAGGGCCTTGGAGAGTCATTTGTTATCTTGTTGTTTTGTTGTTGTTACATCAGCAAGGGTTGTGCAGATTGTGTGTGTGTTTTTTGTCTCCCCCCCCAATTCTTTTTTTGCAATCTCCAAAAACCCAAGGGGTGTCCTCCTCAACCGCCCCTGGTGGCCATCACCAATTGGCATTCTGCTGGATATCAGTGTTTGGCAACCCATTGATTGTACACAACCTAAACCCAACACTTTGGATTGTTAGCTCATTAAGAAACTGCCCAATGAAAAGAAATCAAAAGATGGATCCAAGTGTGCCCATTCCCAACTTGTAGTAATAATTTTTCCCAAAATTGACCTGTTGTGTTCAGTAGACCAGTATTACAGCCTGCTGTTTGAAGTTGGACACTATGACAATTGGATAAACAATGCTTCCAGGCAAGATCAAGCTCACAATCATCTTTTGGACCAGACACCCAGCTTTTCTATTGATCTATGTCACTTTGGTATGATCACCACCTCTGTGAGACATCCAAAGCCAACTGAGACAACTAGCTTTTCCAGCATCCCTGGTTATCAGCATTCAATTGGTTTAACTGCTTATCAGCATTCAATTGGTTTAACTGCTTATCAGCATTCAATCTGTTTAACTGCTGCTTTGGATCCAGGTCAATTGGGTTGACCGCCCCATCAGCATCAAACCACACCTGTGACTTGCGGAGATGGTAAAACCAAAACCCCATGCCACTCAACTTCCTCTGACCCTAAGTTATAAAGTATGATAGAAATCTCAATTAGGCTATTATTCAATTTATTTGATAATTCTAACACCCTCTATCCTTGATTTCAAACTTGCATCCTGATCCAGTATTGCTTCTTTTATCAAATTCATATTTCATGCTGCATGGTTTTCCTTTTTTTTGTAAAAATTCCCCATCAGTATATTTATTACTTCAACTCAAGTACTACTTCTTTACTTAGGACATTAAAACTGCTATCATTTCTACTCATATAATTAGTCTTTGAGATCATTTTGGGTTTTTGTATCATTATATACTATCAAGCAACTTTGGCAACCTACCATTTATCTATGGAAACTCCAAACAGGTCTGAAAATAGTTTTTGACTGATCATTCTCAGTGTTCATGGTGAGAAGGCCTAGTGAGAAGTAAGCCGTTAATTAGCAGCACCAGGCAAGCAGATTCTTCTGGAAACAAGTGATTTCTCTTGGCTCACAAGCCTCATCACCTGGTCTGGTCTCTGGCCACGGCTACGCATACAGATGGCAGACAAGCTGAAAGTCTCAATGCACAATGATGTCAGGGGAGATATGGCCAGGACTAAGATGATTGTACACCAATGGGAAGCTACCGTTGGTCCAGGCATTTCATTGTCACAGATAAACCGCTATGGCTTTGTTGCCAAATAGCGGATTGAGGTTCAGACAGAATGTGATGGCAAACAGAATGGGGGCGGCAGCAAGGAGCTGTTAGTATCAAGTCAGATGAGAGCAATGAAAAGGAAAAGAGTTGGGATCAAGCAGGATAAGATCAGTAAAAATAAATCAAGTTGGGTGATTGTAACAGACAGAGTACATTGGTGATGGGAGTAATGAGGGCAAGATGGTGTGGTACCAAAGCTGAAACAGATACAATACACTGTGTGTATCAT